>JAMBLF010000569.1:0-235794 GCA_030578115.1 Leucoptera coffeella | reverse complement strand
AAGTAAAGTACTATCACGTTGTCATAATACCATTTACCTTTTCTTTCCTCACATTATTTACTTTATTTTCTCTTTATAAACATGAAAGAAATGTTTCGCATAATATTGTTTGGTCTGTTAAAGTAACTCTTTGTGTTCGTTATGTATGTATGTATGTGGTCTGCAACGGCTATTTTAAATACATCATCAGCAATATTTACTTTAGTGTGCTCATAATTAATATTTCCTAAATTTTGTTTTCTAAAAACGTATCTTTTTGTTTAATACCAACATTGACTTTAGACTGTTAGAGGCTATGGAAAACATATATTTTAGGTTTTATTTTCGAATTGTAGTACCTTCTAAGGACATCATCGACATTAAAACTATGTTCCCTTTTACCGTGATTAGACGCTTAGAGAACACAATTAACCCTAGATATAGTTTTAAGGTAAGTAATAGTATATCGGTTTTAACAGTAAATAATCACCCAAAAGCCCCATTGTATTTTATGACGTCTAAGCCATTGTTTACATTAATAACCAGGCTCCTACAAGCAAAGAAACCTTTTACAATACAGTTTTTTTATAATGATCAGCATGATTAATTTTTTGATGTCTACATTAGACTAGTTAGTATAAAAACTCAAAAGAGTGATTTATTTACGTCCAAAATAGATTAAAGTGTTTTGGTGAAGGTACAAGTCAACCTTTAACATAAGGGATGACCACTGTCCCTACCTAAGATATGTAAGGTAAAGATCAAAGAGAGTACGATTCAAAAACACAATACAACTCGTAACAGTCCAACTGATGTTATTATAAAGGTAGGTGTAAAAGTATGTATGCTGTAAATCTCAAATGTCGATTGAAACACTTACACCATTACACCAGTTGCTAAGGACGCTGTTATTTTCGATTTAACGTTGCTAAGCTTTTTATTTACTATTAAAATGCTAATGATTATAAAAATCATACATTTATAAGATGTATGATTTTGAGGTAATGTGTTCACTAAATTCTGTATTCTTACTAAAAGGGATGATAGGTTTAACAGTCATATTTGTAATTGGTGAATGCACTATAATTTGAAACTAAAACCTAATACAAATGTTGTCAATAGATGCCTCTACCAGTCATCTTCAACTCACTTTTGGTATTAAACTAAAAGTTATAAATACGTTTTAAACATACAAAAAAGTAAGAAATATTATTTATTTATATTTTTTTCGACGGCGTATTTAAAACAGTCGTTCCCGAATACAAATAAATGTTACAGACTGGACCAACACATTTACATAAAGTAAAACGAAGTGAAAATGATTACGACCATATATGTATAATAAGCTTGTATTTCTTCAATACACGTTGACTTACCAAAGGGCTAGTTGAATTGGTATATCGTGTCCTAAATATTATTGTTTTAACGAATGACACCAGTACATAGAACCTTTAATACATAATATAGCTTCTGTCACTCTTAACATAACTACATGTACATAATATAATAATATTTTAGATAGTCAGTATTCAATGTGACAGACATTGAGTACTGACCTATCTGGTCAACGCGTAGATTCGAGGTGGCCATGAAATTACTACCTTCGCAATTGCGGAGATGGACACCTGAACCTCTGACTACCCTGCAAGGGTAGGTCGTGAACGCGTTTGTCTTTTGATTCAGTATAGTCCAGAATTAGTTAATTTCAATATCTATGTGATATAATAGGAACTCATTCGTGGTGCCCAGTGTTCGAACAACATTCATACTGTCTCATATTACACTATATGGTTGGCTTGAAAGGTGGCACTTTAATTGTTCATTCTTATTAAAACAATAGCGGGACATTGAATCAAAACAAGAGGTGGCGTTTCAAGTTCTTTGCAAAAAGGATTTAGTATTTCCATTGAGTCACGATAAATGATTAAGTTGAGATTTAGATTATAGTGTCAATCCTATGGATAATGCTAGATTTATAAATTTTGGACATTTGGTTTCGATTAGAAGCCAAATGATCAAATAAATGATATATTCTCGACTTTACGTCCCCAACGGCATAGGCTATACATTATCCATCGCAACCTGGAACGATGTTGACAAATCTCTCTGGCTTCACTCAAACCCGTTGACCTTCTCATACATGCTCTTCTGTTTTTCACATTACGCACACCCACTTTGAGAAACATTTACTTAGCTTCTACTTAATAGTACCACTATGATCTCATGTATGATGGCTTTTAATTTGTGACTTGTTTATCTTAACACATTCTATTTACTCTTATTCACCATTAATCCAAGAAGAAAGGCATCTAGTTAGCCCCACACCTGTATCTTCCCATGTTTCGTAATTTAGCAGTGAGGGTGAAATGTGGAAGTCATAAGCGGGCCATTCATAACATCTGAACCACACCGGTCACGTACACTACGTGCTTGGCTTCTAATAGAATAATACACTTGCCACTAGCTACGTTGACATAATACGTAGACAAATTACTTGCCACCGTGCGATGGACTAGCAACCTAAATTAAATAGCCAAGGTAATATTTGGTAGATAAAATAAATATTGATTAGTAAATAAAACTCCCGAATCACTTAAAAACATTTCTAAAAGATCCTATCCCGTGCTAGACAAAGATAAACGCGTTTACGACCATTAAACCTTGAGGGGTAGTCAGAGGTTCAGGTGTCCATCTCCGCAATTGTAGTAATTCTATGGCCACCTCGAGCCCACGTGTTGACCAGACAGTTGGTTCTCAATGTGACAGGTGATCAGCCATGTCGCCATTTACAAGCACTAACTATTACCTATTCGGGGAACAGGTAGGTTTCATCCCGTGCTAGCTGAGACGTAAAACGAATGCTAACTAGATGCCCGTCTTCCCGGTATGTCGTAAGAGGTGACTTAGAAGCATCGGTAAATGGAATCTATTGGACGATAGGCCAGCAACCTGTCACTAATGTTCCGTGCGCCATCACAATCTTAATATACATTTTAAAACCGACTAAGGAGATTTTATGTTTCCAAAGACACCCAACAAGGGATTGAAAGACGTGAAAGTATATGTATTACTTCAGACATTTTCGAAAATTATGTACTAGTGTCGTGGGTTTTAAATGAAAATGAAGGGAACATATCACAAGAACGAATGATGTAATGGGTAATGGTCAGGAATACTATACTTTTATATCGGCTAGTCTCAAGACATCCTCCATTATGTTGAAACCCCAGCCAATAGTACGATTAATCTTAATATCCTATCAAAATATGGTATTTATTGGGTCATGATATAACAATTCATCATCAATATTCTACATGAAAGCTACTCAGTTCCAATATAAACAGCTTTATGCAGCCGAGAAGTTGGAGATACAAATTCTTTGAGGAGGATTAATTTTAAAATAATTAATTATTATATACTCGGAAGTACCGTGTAGTAATCACCGTACCGTACTCTTGAAAAAATTTATTGTTTAACATAATTTCCATTACTGTGATAGTTTGGTACAGGTCGAGTATAACCAGGATGGAATGATACCTCTTGGGTAGTGAAAGTTATAGATAGTGACATCTTTTGTTTGGCGGCTAACTTTCAAGCTTATACTGAAGTTGCGTATTATTAAAATCGTATTTATGATGAAAGCTTTATTAATTTTTTTCATAGTAAATACATGAAATTCATAATGTGAAATTGCTTTTGTAGCATTTTACTTACATGATCACTGATATAATATGTTACTAGTAAGAGTCCAATTTATACAAACTTTGCAATTATTCTTTGCGGATAGTTTACCATTTATGTATACGATTTAGGTTGCATTATCTTCGGCGGATACTATATATTCACAAACTTCAATTACGATCGGAGTGGAATGAACGTTGGACACATATAAATCCCTTTGCCACTTTTAGCATTTGTATCATGGTCGTGACATAAGTAGCTATTATAACAATGTTTCCCTCAACCTGTAAGGGACCCAAATTGCAATTTCCTGTGATTGAAAAACAATCACGAGCAAAGATTTTGAATGAGAAAGACAATCGTTTCATGATAGTTGTTTTATGATTTTAGGGCACATTATAGTTTATTAAATAAATATCAATATGATATGTGAAATATAGCATTTTACTTGTAATGCCATCTATATATTAAAAGATTATTTTACATATAATTTATTTTGATCTAAGTCCTGAGCTAATTTGGACGTAAACAGAATATAACTTATTTGTCTTTCTTTCAAGTATGTCGTAGAATCGACTAAGGGACCATTCCATTTGGGATGAGCTAGCAACGGTAAAATCCATGCTTAAAGGGATTAAAGAACGTGAATGAATATTTGTGTATTTTGCATATTTTATTTGTAAATAGATTATTACACTTTCATAAATGCATTTATTACGAAGCAAGTGTGAGAGTATAGTTAGTTGGATATTATTTTTTTAATAATTAATACGTACACAAGTCAATAAAATCTACTCGGCTTACAATATGGCTGTATCAATGCCATTACAAATCAATATTTATGAACACAGATTTTGTCTCCAAAGTTCTGTCCACCCTAAACCGGAAAAGTATGTTGTGTCAACATAACTGCGTTATATCTAGCTATTTGTCTTCGCATAAAAAAGCACTATATGCAAGTAACTATTAATATAATTAATATTCAGTAGTCAATGATTAGCAAATAATGTAACATGTTCGTATGTATGATTGAAAATTTAAATTACACAGATAGATGCCTAATTATAAATCTGTAATATCCACTGCTTAATATGTTATAATGTAATCGATTTAAAAATATCTAGCAATGGTGACGATACTAATTATACAAAATTTACTTTAATTTTTAATTAAATAGTTCTAAATTCGTCAATAAAATTCTAACAAAAATCCGTTCTTCAGAACTTTACGTATGAGACGTTTGCCAGCTAGTTAATACAATACTAGCAATCATAGGAATAATGGATATTGGGACATAGTCCATTACCCTATAGATTCATTCACACTTAGTCTAAGCGAATTAAAGTTTATCTCTGAGTTTCTGTCCACGTCAGCAAATTTCATGAACTTTATTTAAGCCAGGGATTTGTCGATTAGTATAGTTAGATTTGAAAACCGACTTTAAATAGCCGATTCTAAACTCAAAAATGGGATTTTCAATTCTCTTCATGCTTTTCAAACGATTGATCATCGAATTTGTACCATTGACTATGCATCATTCCTTGCAATCATTAATTTACTTGTTGTGACATCTAGTTACTTTGAATTACAATTTACAATCAATATTTTTATTTTTAATATCACGAGATTTTTTCACATTACTGGATTTAAGATAAATTATTAATTATATTTTATCATTTTTTTACATTAAATATAATCATATCATATATGATATTAGAAGCAACAGTTGTAATAAAGAAGAGACGAAATTACGCAGCATTTATAACTTTTCATTATCTTAAACCAAAAAACTGTTCAGGTGATGCAGAGTTCCTTATCAGATTCAAAAATTCATACACAGCATAGTCCTTGAAGGGTACACAGACATACAAGTTTAAAATGCATTTTCATCTTATAAGGTTAGTTGTAACAATTGTGTAAGATTATAGTGACGATGGTCTTATTATCTCCCTAATAATTGCCTCTTTCGATACGACAGGTAGAAATCAGTTTGTCGGTTAGATACAAGCTCTCCAGCCCAATTTTTAAACTAAACAGCTGTTTTAATTTAATTTAATTGCTATTAAAATTTAAAAGAGGGCGTTGGTGGTCAATATAGAGTACTTAACTAGTTGGTATTAACTACAAAGAAATAATTTTAGTTTACTTTTAAGTAATTGCATATAACTGTATAACAAGTTCAATCTATATTTTTTACGTGTATTCAACCTATTTGGTTGAGCTATATCAATAGAAAAGCAAACAAACTCTACTTATTGATAAACAAAACTAATAAAATAGACAAGGGTTCACCTATTTCAAAAGCTAGATGTCCGTTTATCAAACCAAAACAGGTAATGCTAAATTATTAATAGTGGATTGAACTCAAGTGTTGCAACTAATACAAAATATTGTAATACGAAAGGTTTAACATTTGTCACTTAATTTTGAAAAGGTTTCTAGTCAATAGTAACTTTATTTTAGTTTCTTCATTTCTCTTAGTAGAGTTAGAAAATCGAACCTTGCTTCTGTGTTCTAAGAAAAAGCTTGGGTACTAAGACTACAATAAATTAAGTAACTTGACAATAATGTCATGTAAATATCATCACATAACCCTTAAAATAATGCAAAAGTTCCCGAAGATTCTATTTAATAATTTGGTTTGATAATAAGGCCATAAAAGTACGAAGTAATTTAATATAAGATGCCATCATAAATATGGTCATAATTATAAAAAAGCGGAGCCAATATCAATAGACGATGTAACACATACACTGAATTTTAAAACGTGTTTTGATGAACCTTCGTATCTGACTTTTTACGCAAGCCGTTGGAGACTATTTAAGACTTGAGTTTCAAAGTAAACTATAGAGCGATGGGCTAGCCACCTATGACCAATATTTTATAGTAATATCATCTCTTCCCGATTGTAATGTTACATATATCCAAGGTTCAGTTCACCCTGAAAGGGATACAGGGCTTGAATATATGTATGTTACTATGATGTCTAAAACATACTAAACCAATTTATCAAATCCGTTGCTAGGCAACGAACGCTTGTTGTTATTTTACCTGGATGGCTGTAGGTTATATTTTAAGCATGATTCAAGTTAAATTATTTCAGACAAAGTAAATCAATGTTTAGAATTACATTATAAGAACTTCAACTTTTAATGACAATCTTTTTGAAATCCTAACCTTTTTGTTGTTAGGATACTTATTTAACTACATAAGCTTCACGACTTGCGTATACACATTCCCGTGAGACCCGAGTGACCATCTCCGAAATTTCGGTACTTTTATTTAATATTTTTTATATATACAACATCCCCCTACCCTTATCCCAATTTGTTTGTCGCTTCCATATTCTTCTTTAAGCCGTCATTTCTGCAGTCACTCCCTTGCTTTTCATATCTTTCTTTACACAGTTTATCCGTCTCTTTTTCGACGAAAGTTTTCATACATACATGTCTAGATTATTGACCTTAATTCTCAAAAACTTAATATCATCACAACCCTAATAGAACCCAATGCAAAAAGCTGATTAATAAGTCTGCGGGCTTCTGTTCACCGCAAAGGATATTAAATAACGCCATAAGTTATTAGACAAAGTTATTAGTAAAGTATCAGATTTATAAAATGTAAATCCTTCAAAATTTATTTTATAAAAATAATAATTACTAACAGCCGTAGAACCTAAGGAAACATATATGTATTTTCTTGAAAAATAGAACTTCCATTTAAAAATGTTTAAGTGCTGCCACCTACCTACATTCCAGTACAAGTTTGTTTACATACTCGTACAAACAAGTATTCACGACTGTACAATTGTACATCGCATCATATAGACAGAGAACATCGAACCAGCGATCTAGACATATCTCTTACCTCAATTATTATTAATTTTATTACAATTCTCATGCATTTTTCACAATAGACACTCAATCACTCTTCCTTAGATACTCGTATATGTATGTATAAGTAAAGTTTTATGTAACTTATATTTATTATAGAATCTATAGGCCGCTTAATTATGTAACTTATTATATTTGAATGAGTTTCCATTAGGTTTTATGCAATATGTAGAAATATTCTCAGAGTACAAAAGTTGTCTTCTTTTAATACAAAATAGTAGGGGACAGTACCCTTAACGAATGGGACGTTTCGCTAAATAAATTTCAAGATGGCAGTAGTAGTCTTTGTAAAATTGATTCTGGTATGGTTTTCAAATACAACAGAATAAAACATACTTGTTTATGCTTCCAATTATACTGTCATTTAAATTTATCACGATAAATTTTTAATTATGGAATAATCCGTAATGTTATTAGTGATTACAAATTGAAACACTTATCTACTGCTATCACTGATTATTCTAATTAATAAGTAAATAAAAATGACTTTTCCACAATGCAATATTTAAATAAAAATGGTTCTTGAAATTTAAAATGCCTAACATGTATTACAAATTATCCTTTAAGAAACTTTAATGATGGAATATCATGTTAAGCTTTACATTTTATTTGGACTGATATCTTTGAAAATAATACAGATAATTATGTCACATATCACCTATTTACTTATTTGGACTGATATAAACGGCTTTTTATCAAAATTTCTTTTTATATTCGAACGAGAATGACAAACTATGCGCAAGCGAAGGTTAAGTAAGATGCAATGACTCTTATAACTTAATTCTTTTTTATGAAATTAGATGTCGCTAGCAGTAACTTTTAAATTGTCGTGAGTTTCATTATAATATCTTAAACGGACTATGTCAGGAATCTATATTAGCAACATTGATAAATTTTTCTAATATTTGGAAAGCGGTCGATTTGAAGCTGCTAATATCAGTTATACTCGTGTACATTGTCGCGAAAATGGTTACATTACTGTAATTAATTATAAAAAGTTACACTTAAGTTGAAGTATGTATAACCACCGAGTATGTATGAGGAAGGGTAATGATGTTAAGGAAGCGAAGGAATTATGAAAGAGAAATAAGGATCCAAGGTCCTACTTACCCCTCTGTGGAGAGACTGGCGTGATGTGTATCTAAAAGATAGTGTTGTCGACATCATATTGATAGTTAATCAAGTGAAATAACTGACGATTAATGTTGGTATTAATCCCGGACAGTGTCTGTCGACACTGTTAATGTTGAAAGTCGTGAGTATATAATTACTAAGGATATAATATGGTGCTATTCTTTGTTTTAAATGTAGGTCCTTGTTTGTAAAACAATATACAAATAAATCCAGCTTTTTAAATATATCCATACATTATTAGGTTCTAATTTATAACAAAGATGTCGCCCGTAATATCATAAAACTATCATTTGTTTTAACCATAAAGTATTATAAATAGAATAAAAAAACTCAGCACGCTATGATAGACTTAAGATAAAAAACTTAATGGTAATTTTGAAAGGATTTTATCCTTATAAATCAGAGAATTCGTTATAAAATCCATTGTCCATGCTTTGAACGAATATGGACTTCATAACACTAGAGTACCCGCCACATACGGTGGCAGTAGCCAAACTTGGAACTAAATTTGACGTTTCCGCCATTGCGTGTTATTTTGTATGAAAGGTAAATTTAGTATTACCAGCGTTGTGTTTTTTGCCCACTCTTTGTAATTTTTATGTTTGTTAAGGGTGATTATAATAAATTGATTTCCGGAGTTTCTTGTTAGTTCTTCTCCAAGCTAGGGTCTCCGCTGATCTAACCTCGGTAAAAAATATGTAAAGACAATGCTCAGTGCCATGTTTGAAATAATAGTTTTAAGAGATTCGCGATTTATACTCATGATATAAGATATAAGGGTGTGTATAAGATTGATTGCAGCTGTGGGAAATCCTACGTCGAACAGACTAAACGGTCTATTGCGGACAGAGTGAAGGAACACATAATATATGTAATATATAATAAGAAGGATAAGTCCCGTTAATTATTAATCATGTTTGAAATAGTTTAATAAACATATTTTGACTTTGATATATTAATTTGTTTTATTTGAGTTTATAGCTCTGCAACCAAAGATCGTTACAAATGAAACCTATAATGTTTCGAGCCGTATGGCACAGTGAGTGCTAGTTTTGGCGTGTTTACTGGTAACACTGAATTACGCGACTGTGGCGACGCCTCCAACTGCCACCGTATGTGGCGCGATCTCTAGTAGGATTTTTTCCTTATTCACCTCATGTGATATCCACGCCTCGAATTCTCAACGGGATAGGTAGAGACTATCGATCTCCACCTACAGCAATCATAATATAATTATGATTTCATAACAAATCCATAACAAGCGTTCTGTTCACCCCCATTATCTATGACAACGTGAGTAATAATAATATTTGGACATTATTACACCAATTGAACTAGCCCCATGGTAAGTACATTTAAGACTTGTGTTAAGGGTACTAGTCAACGTATATTTAAGAAATGTATACTTATTATACATAAATAAATACATATATAGCATATATAATCAACGACCAGACTGAAAAGCAGAAGAAAAGCATAGTTCTTAACTCTGCCTCCACCGGGAATCGAACCCGGGACCTCAAAATTAGCGTTCAGGTGTCTAACCGATCGCGCCACGGAGGTCGTCTATGAAGTGAGTGTTCACCCCTTCAGTGTGCGTGGCCCTCAGTCTCTTTATTCCCCACCATGCGCCTTTGAGATGCAAATTAATATCACGCGAACACTACTTACTACCGCTATTCTTACTGTCTGGGATTTAGGATTTAACCTTCCTTTTTCTTGGTTGTAAGATATGACTTAGGAGCTAGGGGTCACATAGCAAAACATACATACATATATGTATATACATCACGCCTGATTCCCTGTAGAGGAGTAGGCAGAGATCAGGGAATCTCATTTGTCCGCCTTACAAATCACTTTCGCTTCATTGACACTCATACATCTTCTTATACACACTCAGCGGTTATAAGTACTCCTAACATCACCTTTTTTCAATATAGCGTCTATCTGACTGTCATACATCTTATTGGGCCGGCCCCTACGTAACCGCCCTTCCACTTCACTCATATAGCAAAACAAAAGAGATAGACGCGTTTACGTCCATTACCCCTTGTGGGGTAGTCAGAGGTTCAGGTTTCCATCTCCGCTATTTCGAAGGTAGTAATTCTATGTACATCTCGAATCCATGTGTTGACAGTTGACAGTTACCAGTACTCAATGTGACAGGTGGTAAGCCATGCCGCCATTTACAAGCACTAACTATTAGCTACTACTAAAACCGATCTACTATTACTATTACGATCAGATAATGTACACATATACTATACGCAATCGATAGTATGTATATTGAAAAAGGCTGCAGTTAGAAGTATCGATTACTACTTTTATAACTACCAAGTATCGATAAATAAAGTTTCGTGATCTCTGCCTACGCTTTTGCAGGGAAAATGGCCATAAGTAAATGGAGGAGTGTGGATATCAACGAAAAAAAACTACGAATAGTTTATCAGGACCAAATAATTAAGGATTCATGATCTTTGCTTACCCGCCTTTAGGGAAATAGGTGTGATGGAATCTGATAAAGTAGCTTAAAAAAAGCACCATACAAAAATAACTAAAATGGTTATACAAAATAATGTTATAATTTTTTTGTCAAATAGATGATTATATAACATAAGTGACTAATGTAATGGTCTTTGCTATTACAATATTTAGATCGTAACTGTTGACACCTTTTGTTAAAAAGGTAAATCATTTGGTTGCCATGGTAATGATATAACAATTATATTGTCTAGACTACTGTTAATATTGAAAGAATAATGTTGCTACTCTTATTAGCTAAATTCTTTATTGACTATATAAATTTTTCAGACTTACTTTCAACTGCAAACAACAAGAACCAAGAAGAGTATAAAATAAACATATCAACTAACTTATTTAATCCATTCATCAAACTAGAAATAACATTTCAATATATCAGATTAGTAATAGTGTGAAGTTAGTTGTGGATTAGCAAAAGTGACAAATTTCGCCATTTTTTAAGCCGATTTCAATGGTGAAATTTGACACTTTTGGTCATTGACTACCACCAACTTCATACTATTACTGATCTGATATTAAACTGCGTTTGTGCTGAAACGCATTAGTGGTCTAAGGCTCTTGTACACTTGTAAAGTAATTGTTAATAAAATAAGCTAAATAGTTTTTAATGAATCAAACGATTCATAATTCAATGATTTACTGATTCGTTTAAATACGGAATTCCTATGGTCACCTTCAAGCTTTACCATCAAAGCAGATCCATATAATAATTATATTGCAATTTTATACTTTCATACATTGTGTAAAATTATTCTATTATCGAAAACGGGGAAATGGATCAAATATCTTGATTATTAACTACAGGATAAGTAAAAGTTAATAAAAGCTTATTAAAGTTAAATGCGATTGACAATATTTTTAAATGAAACCATTTACTTTTTGATAGGTTCTGCTTATTTTTATAAATACTATTATGGTGTTTAGATATGGCTAACCCTTTAAATTTGGTTAAGTTAGGTTTTCTGATGCTTAATCGAAAAATGAGTACTTTAATAATAGTTTCGAATGTGTTTTCCATAATTTAATAAGTGGAACAGACATGTACATTGTACAATGTGTCTAGATTATATTTATCATAATAATTGTTTGCATATAAATGAGTATATTTTGATATCGCTATACTGTTGTGCTTAGCAACTTTATTCTCTGTTACAAAAGTATTATATAAACTAAGGGACTTCTAAAGTCTCAAAAAACATAATAGATGGCGCCACATACCGCCGTGAACTTGCATCAAGTAAGAGCTTCCTCTGATTCCTGTCAAAAGACTCAATGCTGAGATGTAAAATAACATTCTGTACATCATGGATAATAATAATTTTTATAGCTTATTATGAAATTAACCTTTTAGTTAATTTTATAATCACTAACTAGTTCAGGTATATATTTATGATATTATAAATTATACTATTCACAAACGGTATCTAAGCGACAATACATAAATTGAATCTATTTGTCGATAGGTTGATAGTTTGAAAATTACTTGAATTAAGAGGTAACTATAGTCGTCTATGGTGCGTCAACAAAGTCAGCAGCTCAGTGAAAGTTAAAAATACAAATAATTATTTTCGGCTGAATATTTAGTCAATTGTGATGCCAAACTGGCTAAGTATGTTCGCTTTGGGATAAGATTTGGATCCTCAACTGGAACGAACCGAAGAACAAGGAAGATTGCAAGGAATTGGAGCATCAATTTCGTTTTTCTTCGGTTGTAGCGGCTGGCGGCGTTGCTGTAACCATGGCGATGGAATAACAAGAAGTGTTTGTTCTTCAGCCGACATAACCTTAGTGGTGAATGGCTTAATAAAAAATAAAAAAAAGAGGTAACTATGAGAAATTAGGCTTCCCAAAGGATCTTACGTAGCATTCTAGTCAAGAAATAGATAGTAAAGCCATGTCACATTGAGTACTGACTATTTAGTCAACGCGTGGGTTCGAGGTGTCCATAGAATTACTACCTTTGCAATTGCAGAGATGGAAACCTGAACCTCTGACTACCATGCAAGTGATAATGGTCGTGAATGCGTTTTTTGTTTTTGATAGTAAAGCATTACAGACGGGATACTTTACTGCTTCACATTTCATCTGGTGGTAGACTGGGATATAAAACACAATCTGTCGCGAATGTTCCATATAACTAAGAACCCCTATTCATGCTAAAAAGTGACTTAGATAATATAATCATGACTCCGAAGTTATTTTCACTCCCAAGGGGATAAAAGGATGTGAATATATGTATGTGAAGCAGTATTTAAGTCACCATTTAGAATTCCTTTTTTTACATGTTTGTTCCAAAGCTCATGGTAATTGACTTGAAAATGCATTTCGAAATAACATTAAACAACAGAAATTATCTACATACATACACATCACGCCTGATTCACTGTAGAGGGCTACGTAGGGATCACGGACCCCCATTTGTCCCGATCCTGATAGTCCACTTTCGCCACTCTTTCGACACTCATACAACTTCTCATTCCCCCTCGGTCGTTATAGATACTCCTAACGTCACACGTTTTTCAATATAACGTCTATCTGACTGACATATAAGCATATAAATTATGTAAGTATGAAGAATAGTGATTACTCAATATCGCTCAAGGAAACCAGTCCTAATATCTGACTATCCCAGTGGGATAACATAGCTTCGTGGAGATATATTATGTTAAAACTTCTGAAAAGAAAACACTCTATAAATAGACAAAGCTTGCACGAGATTACTAAGAATAGATTCAGTACGCTCTACTGTCAGATAAATACGGTTTTATGAGAAAAAAGCTCACGTTTTTAATAGCTTTTAGAATGAACAGAGGCTTGTGTGACTTTGGAGCGTACTGACTAGTAGTTTTATGTTACCCGTGCTAGGTTAGGGCTCAAATAGAACAATGACTAGTTGACTTTTATCTTGATATATTTTTGGGCGACAATGGATTGTAAGTTGGTATTATTATTCCGTAATAATAATATTCATAGTAATGCTATAGGATACTAAGAAATCATTTTATATATACGTATATATATCATTTTATATATATCATTTTATATGTAAGTATGGCCTGAAAGTTATCTATCATCTCATTAGTAAAGTTAACGTAACGGCTGAGATGTGAATCAAGGATTTTGAGTGAACATAAATAAATACACATCACGCCCGAATCCCTGTAGAAGTGTAGGTAGAGATCACCTATTAGGCCAGCCCTTTCGTACCGTCCTTCCACTTCAACCACATATATTTTTGGCAAAATACTATACGTCATAGTAACATATATAAACCATCAAAAAATGACCTTTTCAATCCTAGTCACTATATCCTCTTTCAAACCGTAACGTAGTATTATATTATCTGTGCCGTAACCTTCCCTTCTCACATTTTTTAATAATTCTTTCATTCAATGTCAATCCATGCTTCTCAGTGACCGCATTTCAACTGTGAGTGAAGACGATGCTAACTCCAGTCTCTTGACTACAGACTCCGATATTGTTAGCGCTCGTGCTGCGTGTGTGTATACGCATCTTAAAATAGATCAACTTTCCAGTGATTCGTCCATTTCGTTTTGACTCGTGAAAAGGAGATGGCAATAGCAGTATTTTAGATCTTGAAGTGTTTTGTTATACAGTTAGATTAGTTTCAGTACAGTATAGATCAAAAATTCATAATCATTAAATATCAATATATTTTTTCTGATGGTGCTATTATATTCACCATTCATATAAACAAAAGTAGTCATTTAGTATTAAATATACATACATAAAAATTAAATATACATTCACGCCTCTACGTCCCCAACGGGATCGGAAGAGACTTTCAATCGCCAGCTGGAATAATCCTGACAAATCTCTCTAGCTTCACTCCCGCCCATTAACCTTTTCATACATGTTCTTCTGTGCTTCACACTACGTAGACCCGCCTTGAGAAGAATGAAATGCCTCTCGCATTAAACACTTACTACTTGACCAAAGTATGATTTGAGTGATTAAATATCTCTATAGTGTCTGTATGAGTATGATATGTAAAAGTATAGAAAGCTTTTTACTAAGCTGACGAAAGAGTCGGTCAGTTGTGTAGCTTATGTATATATTTTTATCATTACAAAGTATACAAAGGCACATATTTAATGTATCATTCTTACACTGATTGCTTTGAACATTGATATAGAAACCATTGACATATACCTAACAAAACTTCACGGTACGAGTACTTGTAACATTCTATTGAAGCTCCAATCTAGAAAGTTCCTTGTATTTATAACCCTAATAAGCATAGTCTTCGCGAAAGCTTGTTCTTAAGATCGAATGGAATATATTTGTCGAATCTTCGAAGGCGGCGATAAGTTATCGGCGCTTCCAAATTAGATAGCGTTCACGTGGAACGAGAAATTTAAGAGGACGGCTCGAGTGTACCGCGGAATTAGCTTCACAAGGGATCCCAGTAACTGATCGCGGCGGTTACAAAGTCACGTTTGAGCTGGATATCTGCGGGAAGCTGCGAAAATGCCGATCTCTACTTACTTACATACATACTCATACATACTTTCGATATGGATGGAACCTTGAACATGTAATATTGGTCTTTCAATCTCTTTCGGTGTGTATAGAACCTTGTATATTAAAAAATATATCGTCGATCATCATAAGCAGCAAGGTGACAGGTTGTTAGTACATCGCCTAGTAGATTCCGCTGATCCTCTAGTCTCATTGTCAACACGCTGTGAAGAAAGACAGCTACTAAGTATTCGATGATAATACTACAATATATTTTTTATTGGTTAGTTACCGTGTACGCAGCAAAAGGTATCAGAGTTTACTTTTTCAGGTACCTAGATGTCACAACAAGTCAATTATTGCTTGTAAGGAATTCTGTAAATGTGGATAAATAAATTAAAGCCGATAGTTCAAAAATTAAAGGGTTTATTATTTGAAAATTTTATTTTGAGTAAATCGACGTTTGAAAGTCGGTTTAATATTAATTATAACAATAACATACATATCGTCCAAGGGTGTAAATACAGACATATACAGTCACGTCCTTTAATCCTTTTTGGGATGGACAGAACCTTGGAAACATGTTAAACATCTTCTTGGGCACTTATTAGCATATATAATGGGTGTTTGATGCTATATGGTATATTTGGGACTGATTGCTAGTCTATCGCCCAATAGATGCCATATACCCCTGGTACCTTAGTCGCTTATTACAACATGTCGGAAAAAACGGCAACTAGTTAGCATGGGTTAGGTAGACTAGCGTTAATATAGGTTAATATTGTCTAAAACCGTGTAATACCACTAAGAAAAGTTGATAATAGAGTCAGTAAGCCTCTTAGTATGATACTATAATTTAAATCCTCTATCCATCGTAAATAATAGCCCAACTATCACATCATATTTAAAAATCAACATTCCATAACAATTACCATTCCATTACTGGCACAAAACGTTACGCAAAAACTTCGCCAACACACCGTGGAACCCACTCCCCCTTTGAAGAGTCCCATAAAGGCCGCAATATTCTGCCCAAATGGTGCTCAGACGACAGCCAAACATTACGAATGGCCACTTTGTATATTGGGCAGACTTATGATAAGTGGGAAACTGTTGAAGTGCCTCGATGGGTTCATTCATATTGATTTCATTTTATTGCTGGAGGATTATTTTGTTGGTTGTGGTTTATTGGGTAGGGTAAATTGGAAATTTTATTAATATATATGTATATATCGATTTTTACAGGCTAAAAAACATTCAAATAAATTTAACTAATAACTAACATACGTATGCTTAAAACTCTACGTTTATTGTTTACACAATGTAACAAACTAAGAAAAGAAAATAATAATATTAATCCTTATAACTACATTATAACAATTTCAATTCGACGTAGCTCAGTTGTTTGGGGTTTGGCTCTGTATCAGTGGGTACAGGGTTCAAATCCCGTTTGAGCATGTACCAATGGAAATGAAGTTTAATGAATTTCTATGTACATTTTCGTAATAAAAACACATTTTCGAAATGCATCGAATTATACGGTGAGGGAAAACATCGTGAGGAAACCTACCTGTTCGTCGAACAGGTAATAAATAGTTAGTGCTTGTAAATGGCGACATGGCTGACCACCTGTCACATTGAGTTCTGACTGTCTGGTTAACACGGGGGTTCGAGGTGTCCATAAAATTACTACCTTCGCAATTGCGGAGATGGAAACCAGAACCTCTGACTACCGCGCAAGGGTTAATGGTCGTGAATGTGTTTGTTTTTTTGTTTTATAACAATTTATAACTTATAGTAAATCATCATAGTCTCGTGAATTCCCTGAGGACATGAAAACAATTCTAGAGCCAATAGCAAGACAAGGGCGCATCTCGCAGAAAGTTTAACTTTCGGAGCCAATATTCACCAGATTATATGGCCACAAATGGTTATATATTTTTTAATCTTTTGGATTCGACAATACGAACGCATAATAAGTGTATCTACTCAGTTACGTACATCCAGCTTAACTTTTGGAGTTTATAATATTTTAGTAAGTACACTGGTAACTTACAGTATTCCTTCGCTAATGAAATGCTATTCAGCGTATATTTAACTTTTTAGCCATACGGAAATTTATGATTTAACGCCTTTTAAAGTAGACAACCTAACTCTGGGGTCGAGTTCATATTAATATTAGCACAGACAATCAGCAACACAACACACACTCTCGTGGTGTAACTACTGCCACCCTGCCGGGTTAACGGTCGTGATGCGTATGTTAGACCCACAATGTCCGCCCCTATCACTAGTAGCGAGGTGAAACGCGACACTGTGTGTGACACTCATTCTCTCAAAATGGCTGCCATTGTGGCTGACAAGCACAAACCCATTGTCATTTGAAACGAAACAATACAGGTATAGGGAAGCCTCCAGTATATTTTTTACTACGCGTATTACGAATCCCTGGAAATTGTAACTTTGTTTCAGACACATGTTAATATAAATTATGGAATAGAAGTGGTCGGCGCTTAGATTGATTGCGCGTTCGAATTGAAGGTTATATAGAAAATATAATACACGAGTGCGATGGAAATACTTTAATGCAATTTTCGAAGCAGAGTGAGCATGTTCCGTGGTGACATAAATATATTAAACTTCTTCTCAGTCGTCTATGGTTCGTTAACAAAGTCAGCAGCTCAGTGAAAGTTGAAAATACAAAAAAATATTTTCAGCTGAATATTTAGTCAATTGTGTAACCATGGCGACTGAATAACAAGTGCAAACGCCATGGCATCAGTTTTTGTACTTGAGCCGACATAACCTTAGCGTTGAATGACTTATTAAAGAAATAATATATATATATATATCATAAATATGGAACTGTCTACCATTATTACTAAGTCTTCGTCGAGCGACTACGCTATGTCTAGAAAATGTATTTAATTGGTTGCTCGGATACACAAATTGGCTTTTTCTGTCGCCCGCCGTCAAAGAGTCTACTCTTTCAAAGTGTTTATTTACGAGAATTCATTTATGAGTTTGTGCTGCTTTTCATTTAAAAAGAATTCATTGCTACCAACTGAGGTCAAACTGGTAGGTCGCTAATGAATAAAATAATTGTTTATTTATTTTCACAATACCTATATAAATAAATTCGTCAAAACACATATAATTAGTCTATTTATAACTTACGGGGAAGAGCAAAACTGGATGAAACAAAATACATAACTGGCACTGGGCAAAAAATCCTGAAAGCCGGAGTTTCTTGTTGGTTCTTCTCCGAGCCAGGGCTTCCGAACCAACGGTAAACTTATAATGCTAAGAAACAACTAGTGTCAGGCAAATGTTTTGACTTTCAATGAAAGTACTGTACTTGTACTTATGATGAATAAAAACATTTGACTTTGACTTTGACTTTAACATACGAATCCCGTGCGTTAACTTATTAGGTATTTTCTGAAACATTACAAATGTCTTGGTACTCAAAATGAATGTTTAATCAGATAACCCTCAACACACAACAAATGATTTCATCATCAATACCAGTATTTATTCCAGACAGGCGGAACCTTCATTTAGATATTGATAATTTAAGTCTACAGATAATAGGTAGGTTCCCTCATATATACACACATATACATTTCCGTCCTTGATTCCTTTTCATATTCATAATATCTCACTTTTTAGCATGAATTTTGGGGTTGTGATATCATAATAGAAAATTGGTGACAGATTGCTAGCCCATCACCCGATAGATCCTATCAACTCCTAGTCCTTAGTCGCCTCCTACGACACATCGCGTAGAAAAGCAGCTAGTTTAGCACCTAGTCTTTTTACGTTCCAGATTAGCACGGTACACTTCATATTTACGGCTATATATGTAATCATCAGCCTGTAGTAATCCACTGTTGGACATAGGCCTCCCCCAAATGACGCCACTTCTCCCTGTCAACCTGCGCAGGTCGTCTTCCCACCTTGCCTTTATATATGTATGTGAAACTAACCTGTAGCACTATACGATAAAGTGTGTATGCGGAGCAGTG
This sequence comes from Leucoptera coffeella, assembly GCA_030578115.1. NCBI lineage: Eukaryota > Metazoa > Arthropoda > Insecta > Lepidoptera > Lyonetiidae > Leucoptera > Leucoptera coffeella. Next base: position 216,056 of record JAMBLF010000569.1, on the reverse strand, counting down.
GCGGAGGTAGCCAATAGGGCCCCGAATAAACAGGCCCCTCCGAGATTAATTAAAATGAGCGCCCTGTTTGCCCAGGTGGACATTTCCTATATGAGGTGGCCACTCCGAATAACTTTACATCAGCGCTCCACTCTACATGAAGCACGTATGTACATGTCCTGTGCTAGTATGGAGCGTAAAAGTAATGCTAACTAGCTGCACCCTTCATTTATGAAGCACGTATGTACATATTATGTTCTGTGCTAGTATAGAGCGTAAAAATAATGCTAGCTAGCTGCCGATCTTTCCGGTATGTCGTAAGATGAAGCGAAGGGACTTGGGGTAAATAGAATATATTCAGCGATGGGATGGCAACTTGTCACCAATTTTTCATTATGAGATCGCAACCCCAATATACATGCTAAAAAGTGAACAAGTAGATGTTATATCTCCGAGGTTCTGTCCAACCCGAAAGGAATAAAAGGACGCGAGGTATGGGGTGTATATATATAACAGAAAAAAAAACATTGTTGACCACAGAAAAAGGTAGCAAGAAAAGATGATAAATTAAAGTTAAACACATTAACCATACAACCGTTAGTGGTCAATAGGAAAAATCACAGATATTTTTGTCCTTTGTACACTGATATACTCGTTTGTATTATGATTCGTATACATATAAATAAAAATCTTCTAATTCCTATCGATGAGCGAAAATTCTCGGAGACATACTATTTCGTAGATCACTTTTTAGCATGAATTGGTCTTCTGACCTCAAAAAAAAATTTTGGTGACAGATTGCTTGCCCATAGACTCCAGTTACCCCTAGTCCCTTAGTAACCACTACAAGAACAACGAAAACTAGTAAGCATTCTTTTTATGTCCCCACTTAGCAGGCTCCAACAACGAAATGATTAAATTTATATTTTGTCTTAGTAAATTACTAAACTTTTTAGTTAGGCAACACATCTCAAGTATTAATCCACCTCAACCCCTTGCCAAAAGCGACTGAAGGCTTATGAGTACACGTATATGCTTTAAGCATCGAAGCTCTTATCCGCAAACAACGGGGGTCGGTTGTTAGTCTAGTGCAAAGAGCTGGCACACAATCTCGGCAAAATGTAGTGGGGTACACAACTTTGGATCAACAGTGGGGCTAACCAACAGGTTGAATGGGCAGGGTAATTAGGTTATGATACCATTTTAACCCACAGTGGCTGGAATCAGTGGTAGGTTAGTGGTAAGTAGCAGTTGGATCCGGGTTCAATATTCATACATTCTTATATATATAAATACACAAAACGTCCGTTTCCCGTAGAGAGGTAGGGTATTTAGTGTAGTAAACCTTGTATACTAAATGTAAGGTATTTTTTAACATATTTTTCGAGGTCAATACGGCATAAATATAAAACATTGGTCACAGGTTGTAAGTCCATCGCCCAATGGATTCCATTGCCCCCTAGCTTTTTAGTCACCTTCTAGAACATATCAGAAAGAATGGCAATTAGCATTCTATTTATAATTATATTCTATATCAATCTTATCACAATCCGAATTTATTGCTAAAAGCATCCGCCATTACATATATTTTATGTTATGTGTAAACATATGGAAACTTAGAGAATGTATGGGAATATAAGTCATATATTCCTTATTTTAGTTTTCATGTGTTACTAGATGATAAACTAAACCAAGCGGTCAACAAGCAGGTGTAACGCATTTAGGGCAGAGGGTGGGCACCGGACGATGCTGGTGCGTCAAAGGTAGTAATTGCATCGCCCAACAAAGAGCGCGTTGAGAGGAAAATAGACAAAGCCTCTGTGGCGGGAGCATCACGCCGGAAATCCCGGTAAAGGTGTATAGAAACGTACTTGTTGAATTACTGAAAAGATTATTTAGAATCCGTGCCACGTAGTTTTTATTTTTTTATCCATTATTTAATAAAAGTGTTAAATAATTAGTTAATTAGCAGGTTTCTTTGTACTCTCTTAATTATATAAGTCAATGTCAATCTTAACTTGTTTCTTAAAGACCGTATTTGGAGGGCATTGATTTTGATCTTACGGCTTCTGTAAACTTACACTTTTAAGTCAACATTGGAAGCATTCTTATTTTTGATATTTCAATTAGGTATATTGTTTAAAGCATGTATGGTTACAATAACAAAATAAAAATAAAATTAACAATCACGACCTCTGCTAGGTAGTCTAGGTAGAGTCTATATATGAGAATGCAAAGTTAGCAACTTTACTGTCACTACCAAACCATAGAGCCATACCAAACAGTACTTTATGTGGCTTTTGGTAAGCTGTTTCCATTTGCGAGCATGGATATATTCAGTAATGTAATATATTCCTACATACAGGTATATTTTCAATTCATATTAAAAAGTCACCTAGAATATATTCTAACGTCTCCGAGATTTTGCCCACCCAAAAGGGATTGAAGGACGTGAACGTATATGTATGTACATAAATATAGCTTCTCACCTGGGCTGTAAAAACTTACATGCATGTACATTACAGTTTTGAGTCCCCCATGCCGCTAGAATGTAATTCCGGCGTGTGTCAGAGAGCGAATGACAAAGGCGCGCAGGTGCAGCGTAATTGCTGTGGCTGCGAAGCTTGTGAAAAAGGAGCGAAATAACTTAACACAGTCTCCTTCAACTTTTTACAGTATACAATGTTGCAACGTACACGTCGTGATGGGTATTTCCTAAAACTGAGTCTTATTACCCTTGGTTCCATGTAGTAAACGGTACGTGGCAAGATCAAGATAGATAAAAAAAATAATCCATCTTAAGTTCTTGCTAGTTTTAAATTTAGACAGTCATATAATAAGGAACAACTAAAAGGTTCTTTTAATTATTCGGTATATAACTAAACTTTTTAAATCTGATTTTAAGTCAGCGAAAAAACGTGCTATTAAATGCAAATAAGCATTTCATTTCGACCTTTCATAAGTTAAAAGACGTACACATGTATAAAAACTACTATCATGAGTACAATAACAAACCGTAAAGCCACACAACCATTATACCTGAAGCCTATCAAGAAAATTAAAACACACAATCGTAAGAACAGCAAGAAAACTTTCTTTCAAAGGCCTTTGTTAAACTCCAGCGGCCCGTGGAGATGAGAAGGCCATTATAACCCTAAAGCGGCCATATCCTGCGAAGCGTCCGAATCATTTATATTTAGGAGATTCCCGAAGTCATGTAACGAGCTGGCCTCGCAAGGGTCCAAATGAATCAGGGTCAATCCTCTCTCGACCGCAGCGTAGAGCCTCTCTAGTATTAGGCGAAGGTACTCTTGCAAATTAAATTGTCATTGTCAATCTGAATGGGCCCCGGGCTTTAGGGAAAGGTACATTAAAACATTATGGACGAAACCGGTGTTCTGAATTCTAAGGACATTGTTTTCGGAATGAAATGAATATGTATGTAAAGATACGCTTTCTACGAGTACAAACGTTGGTAATGTTTATATATGACCAATTGCTTAATATGATTTAATTTAAGTGGACTGTAAATTAGAACGTTATTGAACATAGCTTACATGATGCTGGAACGGTTTGTATCTGATTTGGTTTCTTTTAGCTCAGTTATCAATCACAAACTATTGCTACAGTACTATGAGTCACTTTGCACCATTGATCAATTAGAAAAGAGATTAAATATCAAGAAAATTATTTACTTCTGTACGAGATTTATTATGTATTAGTAGATCATTTTGGATATAATAAATAAACTGCGTGAAAAGTCATGAAAAGGTTAAACCTTATAAATATTTTAGTTTGATAACCCTTTCTTGGTATATTCATAGGGCTGTGCTGGTTCCAACATTGACAAAAAAAAATTGGTAGCAAAATATGGGCATGAAAGTTAAATCAATGACATTGAATATTCGTTAAAGAGAAGCATGTTAGGAGTGACATTTAAAAATACTTGTAATGGGCAGGTTGTGGTTTGAAAAACGATTTAATGACCATGTTTGAAATGGGCATGCTTCTATGGTTTGGACATGTCATGATGATGAATGATAGTAGATTGGCAAAAAGAGTATATGGTCACTTCTACTTTTTTCCTGTTTCGATTTTTTGTTTTCCCGTGCTAGTTTGGAATTGAAAAAGAATATTAACTTGATGCTGTTCTTCCCAGCATTTCGTAGGAAGCAACTTAGTGACTAGGTGTAAATGAAATCTATTGGGTGATCGGCTACCAACCTGTCACAAAAATTCCATGTATCAGTTGAATCCCGATATTCATTCTAAAAAGTGACCTAGTATTATCTCCAAGGTTCTGTCCAGCCCGAAAGGGATTAAAGGACGTGAAAGTTTCACAGCATGGACTATATTCACACAAAATTAAATATGCCATCAAAATTAAAAAGAACATGTCATATGATAATATTAACTTGAATATTTTACAGAGTCCTACATGTAATTAACCCCAATTAGAGCAACCTAGTTCCCTTGATTACTGTAATCATCCCTTAACGTAATATTTCGTCAGTTAAGCGAAACGTAATGAATATATTACATATTCTTGTGTAATTGCTTTCCCGTCCCGTGCTTGTAAATATAATAAACGTATTGGTACGTATATATTCACCTCCTTTGATTCTTTTTGAGGTGGATAAAACCTTGAAGATATATGTATAATCACCTTTTATTACTATCACACTCAGCAAAACTGTTGGGGTTGTGATAGCATTGATATAGACTATTCGTAACACGATGATAGCCCATCACCTAAAAGACTCCATTAAGCCCTAATTCCTTAGTCACCTTCTAAGTTATTGGTGTCAGGTTGCTATTCCATCGCCCAAAGATACCGTTGACCATTAGTCTCCTTCTACGACATAAGCCCACAACAGACAAACGTGTTCACGACCATTAATCCTTGGGGGGTAGTCAGAGGTTCAGGTGTCGATCTCCTTCTACGGCATACGGATAAAAGGGAGTTCACTATTCTATTAACTAATCACCCCAACAACAGGCTTCATTTGAATAGTTTCGAAACCTTTTATCCTATCTACCCTTAGAGGATTAAATACATAAGTGTGTGCGTTATTCGTTAAATGGAATCGCTTAAAACGCATAATGAGAGGTTCTGTTGCGTGGAGCCTTCGCAACTTAATTAGAAGCCGAGCAAAGACAAATTTGCCTTTCATCTCAGCCAGGGCAGGGATCAACTGTACCTTCGCAGCCTTACTTATGACACGTGTGCCCCGTGTGTGATCTTGTTAATACAAACATGGTATAAGGTTTTAGTACAATATGTATGTAGCTTTGATTTGTGATGGTCTTTTAATATACTTTTTAATTTCCAAAATTTTATATCCTTTATTTTTTCCGTAATACATACTGTATACTCACGTACTCACGTACACTGTATACATCGTTTTGGGTTGGACAGACCTTTGAGGATACGATATTACATTATAGAAGACTAAATTCTCAATAACCTCTGATTAACCCGCAATGGTTAATGATCGTGAACGCGTTTGTCTTTATCTAAATTCTCAATATATATCTTTAACCCTTTCTTCGTACGGCATGTCAGGAATACAGGACCATTATAAAATTCTATGTAACTACCCGTTTTTTTAGGACAAACATACAGAGAACCCTTTTTTTAACATTTCTAGGACAAACATTCACGCTCGCCGCTTATAAGTGCTAAGCGGCTAACCCGCATAAAAAATCATCGCGCAGCATCCCTAAGCACACAAGATCAAACGAATCCGCAGCCAAATTGATTGCGAACCATTTATCCCGGTGCCGCGTGGTCAGCGCAACTGAATTCAGGGAATCGACAATTTCACACGATTCAGTCACGGGAAGCGCTATAACTGGATATTCATAGATACAATGATGTACATACATATCACGCTTGTTTCCCTGTAGATGAGTAGGCAGAGATTACGGAGCCTCATCTGTAACATTCCTGACGAACCACATTCGCTTCATTGACACTCATACACCTCTTCATACACAATTTGCGGTGATGTTAGAAGTACTTATATGCAAAAGTGTATACATACATTTACATTTTGATGAGGGAAAACATCGTGTTTCATAATATGTAACATTTTCTATTACTTAAATCTGTGTACTGTGACATATTTTGCCATCTGTTATGTTGGATATTGATTTTTGGGACAAAGTGGGTTTCGAGTGACCATAGATCGTCTTAGTTAATACTAAATTGATGGTGGACAACCTACCTTTGACTAAACCGAAAGGGTTGTACGTTCCTATTTGTATGTAAGTATTTTTAAAGCTTTTCAATTGGACAAAACATCAAAGATCACATATCTCATCGACACATCACTGACATGAAATATTAGTTACATCCAACATAATACAGTGTGCAGCACCATATTAATTATTCCGAGAACTCCTCGCAATGTTTTCAATCACCGTACAATAATGTTTCCGATTACTCCATACATATGTTTAACCCACTACGACTACGAAAATGAGCAAATACGCAAACGTGAGTTCCTCTGTACATTCCTGGGGCATTTAAGAAATAAAAAGGCAGTTACTTGGCAGATTACACGAGCAAGTAGGCAGCGAAATTGGCTGAAGGATGATTTACGTTTTATTATTGGCATCAAAGGCCCAACGACTTCAAAGCAGCAGCTCCGAGCTCTTACTTTGGGCTGAATAAATAGCAGCCAACGTCTCACTTGAAATGAAAGTGCTCCAATAAAAAATACCACGTGAGTTTTCATACCGATTTATGTAAAACTAAATGGTACTAGTTATTTCATTCGTTCATTTTGTATAAACTAGCTGTTTTCTTAGTCGTTTGGTATTAACGAAGTTAAACTAACTTTTAAAGATAGAGTGAATATTACATATTATCTTTGTGCATCTTGACTTTAATACAATCGAACCTATTTCGGTTTGTCATAAGAGGCCACAAAGGAATTTCGTAGTTGGTTTCTATCTTAACACAATTAACTTAATTAACTTAATACATACATATATATTTCTGTTACTTTATTTATATGCCTTCAGGGAAATGACTATATTATTAGAATATTATCATTCTATCTGAAAGTGGATTTCTGAACCATATCGAACATGTTAAATCAAATATGTGTTCAAAACAGCGAATCAAGTAATATTTAGGTGTTCAATAAAAATACACGTGGGAGTTTTGCTTTGAATACTTTTATTGCAATCACTGTGTTTTCTCCTTTCAACAATAAAAATACAAACAACACTTTGGATATTCAGGGAATTGCTTCTTAGCCTCACTACGTCAATTGAAATATCTAATCGGTACATGCCCTACGTACGTATATATGAATTTTATTATTTGGACTTCATTCGTAACAGATTTACCTATATAAAAAATACGAACAAAAGTGATAAAATACAAATTAATTTGTTATTCATAGAATGAGCAATAACCTTAAGTATTGAATATAAAAAATCAAAACAATCATTCAGTCCAAGGAAGTTAAAATTCGTTGTAAAGTATACTTTCAATTTCCCTAAAATATGTTTAAAATATCCTAACCCTAGAAATTATTTCACGTCTCATCCAAACATAACAATCTATAAACTTCTAAAAACGTTAAAAGGAACATTTTACTTATATTATGAAGAATCTGTTAAATCATTAAAATTGCTTTTGTCTCTACATTTAAGTATAGGTTCTTTTACAAACTATCAGCGGTATTTTACATATGAAACATATTTACAAACGACTGAGCAAGATATATCGTTATAATGAATGAGAGTATTTACACAATCAAAATCAATCCAAATATAAAAATCGTGATTCCCTTAAACATATTAACCTAAAGATAGTTTAGAAACAAATTAAGACTGATTATTTTGACATTAAACTTCTTCATTTCAAATCTAACGTTTTGTAATTAAATGATAATAAATTGATCTAAAGGTACGAGAGTGTCAAAAAGAAATATGATAAAAACTTTCAATGAATTCAACATTCTATTGTTGTAAAATATTGGTGAATTCAATCATTTCATCAATTCAGCTACACCCAGTTATCGCGTCAGTTAATTACAAATCAACTAGCATTTAGTGTGCCACACTATTATTACGTAGACAATGAATTTAATGTACTATGGCCTTTGAATCAATTGGCAATCTAGTATGTAACACGTATAGAGGCGAGAATATTAATTATATTACATATTGCTGTAAAAACTTATATTCGTTATGGTACTGATATAACTTAAATGCAGCATAAAATTGTACCTAAATAATATTCGCCTTTCATCTTAAACTAGCTTTTATTATTACGATCTTGGCTAACCTTACCTAATGTTTTATTCACATCTATTCTACCTTAGATATACTACCTATATAAGTTATAAGTAGGTCTTTACCTATACTTCTGTTGATTTGTAAATTGCAGATGGGCCTGGCATCAATAGTAAATACATTTTTAGTATTATATATATAACTATACGCAATAATTATAGTACATAATCATAATTATGTTTAGTCATTTGTATATGTTACTTGTGCTTGTTAGTAAATACGCAATATACATTTCAAAGTATTATTCTTTCGACTACTTATTGAAGGACATATAACATTAGTAGGCTTGTAAGTTAAAGAAGGATGCCTAATCCCACTTTTCTATGTTAACGTAAGCCGAAGGTTTATAAGTTCATATTTGATCCTGTCTTAACAAGTAACAAGACCCATCTGCACATCACTGCAACATACTAGTAGAGCGTAAGTTAAGTTACAAGGTGCCCAATCATCTGTAGTTGGCCCTGGTGATCAGGTAGGTGAGGAGTGCGCAGCTCAGCTGGGGCGCCATGTACACCGCCTGGTTGCTGATCTGCATCGCTGCTGGGTGTTCACCTGGGGAAGATGAAGTATTAGTAACTTAGTTTGTATAGAAATTCGTAAATGCGATTTTCGCTTGGTAAATAGATGAATATATATCAAAACCTACAAACTTTCATGTATACTTAAGGGTTTCATAAACTGTGCCAAGGTTCAATAACATTTAAAAACCAAATTTTGAAATAACGTAAAACTCATAGTTGTAGCCATTTGCAAACTAGGGTTGATACCTACGAAAACGTCTGTGTTTACTTAGCCTGACACTTATTTGTTGTCTAATCAAAGGTACACTTGTTATATAAAGTAGTTGTATATAGTAATAAAGGCGAGGTGGTGGGTACCGTTGAGCACGTGCACGGCGACGGAGGCGGGGCGCGCGTGGCTGGGCCGGCACGAGTAGTTGCCGGAGTCGGCCAGCGCCGCGCGCGTCACCAGCAGCCGGCTGGTGGCGCCCCCCTCCGCCTTCTCCGTCTCCAGGCTGATGCCGCCGCGGGGGGAGTCGAAGTCCACCACCGACGAGCCGTGGTACCTAAGGATAAGGTGGAAAATATACAAAAATGTCGAGAATTGGTACTGAGTACATCACAAATTCTGACCTGTAACTATCCAGAAAAATGTAATTCTTCCTTAATTATTATTAGGTAATGAACACTTATAATCATTATGGTTAGCGACAGGGTTATCCCCATGATATATAGATAGAGTAAAATAAGACGGAGCGAAAAACCTGAGATCAGAAATTTACAATGGATTCCCCAGCCCCAGGGATAAATACGTATAGGTAAATTTGATCTTTTACTGTATGTATTTCAGTTTTAAATATAAATATTTCAATGTGTGATTTTAAATAATCTGATCCATGTTGATAAACTTAAATTGTTCCAAAAATGTATTATATTACTATTAAATTATTAATTAAATAAACAACGTTGCAGTAAGGAGTTGAAATAAGTTCTTGAGTCTCACCATAGCACTGAGACGCTAGAGGGCGGTGCGGAGGGAGTGTTCACAGAGCAGGTGAGGGAGATGGTGCTGCCTCTCTTCACGTACACGTCTTGGGGACCCCAAATGGTGGCACTGGCAGCTGTAGGAAAATAGTAAATATGATTATTCTGGAACTAATATAAGTGCTCTTATCACTAGACTTGTCATAAATGATATTCAAAAATATACCTAGAATGATATATGAACTATATTTATAGGGCAGGGCTGTCAGTCTGTAAAATGCATGCATCGAATTCTCTTTGTTTGGTCAAGGACAAACTTAGGCAAAAACCAGCTCTCGGATAATTATAAGGTTTTGTATACGTACATTATAAGTACATTATAAAATATATTTAATATTACAGGACCCTAAGCTCGAAGCTGTCCACAGCCTATGGACTAAAACGGATGTAATTGGATCGTTTATTTATACGTGTTTCAAAGGGGGGTTAATTATAATCGTAATCTCTATTTTTCAGAATATTGCAAAAGTTAATTTACAATGAAATTAAGTTAATTAAGCCTTCGAAATTTTGGAGGTGGCCATTCAAGCCTCTGACTACCCCGCCATAATAAAAAAGGGAGTGTGTATACACAAGTCGTGAAGCGTATGTTATGTTTATGTTAATATACAGGAAACAACAATACCTGAAGATCGAGATGGGATCTGACTCTCTGAAGACAGTTCATCTGCAAGAAATTCTCACGATAATTTTTGGGAAATAAAATTTAATGGCTACTTATGTTGTGTACAGGAATAATATCGTAGATATATAATTCAGAAATTAATCAATCAATTAGCCTATACTAGTTCACTGCTGGACGTAGGCCACCCCAGGGTTCGCCACAAAACAATTTGGAAATAAGTAAGACTTTTATTATATCTGTTTCAATGTAATATGCTATGTTAAATAACATACGCTTTATGAGTATTACACCTTTGAAGGTATCAAAAGGCTTGACTGACTATCGTCGTATGAAGATCTTTGGGCTCGCAAAATCAACGTTTCACTGCAGAGCAAGCCAAAAGTGTCAAATAGTATTCCATGTTGAAGTGTAAACTTGCTGAATACCAAAGTATGTATGTGTATATAAAATCGAATAATATCAAATATATATATAATAACTTTTATTTATGATTACGCACATTTGAATAACTAAAATTGTTCAAAGCAAGTATTGAAAGCTAGTTACATCGTGTCGGAGAGCCTAAACATAACTCTTGCGCCTTCTCTTCGAATAGTTAAAAGCCAATATTCCCCTGCAGGCCCTTAATGAAAAACTTAAATGATTTGAAGCAAATGTTCCGAGAGCTGCACGAGTAAAAAAGTTAAGTTCCCGGTTGAAAGCTGCAGGTTCTCGCAGGGAAAGCTTCTTAAGCTAGTTTCCAGTTAGTTCAGAAGTTGCACTGGAAAAACGGTAAGTTGCTGTTTGATTTTACTATTTCCAACGGGCACGCGCTTTTAATGTGATTACGTGCGAAATTGAGACTGCCTTCTACGAGTACCTTCATTTGAAACTTACACCATCATTAGATTTTATTCGAATTCACATGTTCTGTTCAATTGTATATTGCATTAATCAAAGGGTGGATGATTACTGTTTTATCTTTTTCAGCATATTTAATTTACAAAAAGACTGTCATGATCTTTATATGGTTTAAAGGATAAAGTAATTAACAATCGAAACCTTTATAATAGATATTTCGTGGCTAACAAACTACATCGTCTAAGTTATGTACATAACAGGTTTACGTCCTTTCAAAGCTTTTTTGTTTCCTCCTAAAAACAGTGTTAAGGTAGTTGAGGTGTGTAGTAGGAAGAAGGGGGAGGGAGGGGTGAGGGGCGGGGGGGGTACCTTGCACGTAGAGCGTGACGGGCAGGTGCATCTTGGGCTCGGTGTTGAGCTGGCACTCGTAGCGGCCGGCGTCGCGCGGCTGAACGGACGCGATGCGCAAGTCCCAGTCGCCCGCCGGCGGCCGGTGCAGCACGCTGAAGCGCGCGTCGCCCGAGTACGTGAACACGTGCGACGTCAGTATGTGCAGGTCCCTCTTGCGCATCCACGACACCTGCGAACAATATGACCTCTTAGAGATACATGCCCCCTGGTACCTACTGTCATAAAGCGAAATAAGAAAGAGTTTGTGCGACCTCAGGATATGCAGTTCCCTCTTTCTCATCCACGACACCTGTAAGTAATTCAACCTCTTAGAGATACCTGGTGCCCTGGTACCCATATGCATATAGCTGAATAGTACGTGAATCAGTATTTGGAGGTTATTTTTGTGCATCCACAAGGCCTGCGAGCAATGCTACCTTTTACATATACTGCCATCCATTTATACAGTAACATCAGGAAGTAAATGGAGATCCCAATTACGTTAGCATTCATATTTAACTTCGAAAAGATACGTCTACTCTGATGATACTTGACTTGTCATAAGTCATAATGACGATGCTACTATACAACTCAACTTGACAACACATAACATAGCTTAATGACGTCGTCACTAGTCTAATCTCGGCGCAGCAGTAATTCCATCGCATGCGAAGGTGCGAACGCTTAGCAACCCATCTGTCGGCATCAGTTTCAATTACCTTTGTGCCGGTGTAATTGCCATAACCATCCGCGTGATAAATGCTGCAGATTAAATCCGCCATTACGAGCCAAATTATTTATTGGCGAGCGATAAACGCGTTACGCGCTCAGATACATGTATTCTACTGTGATTCGTTGATGGAATTCTGATTAGCTATTTATGAGTTAATTATTTTCTGAATTAGTCTGCACCGTAACTAGAATAATATGCTGCCTATCTTCCCCGCATGTTGCATAAGGTAATTAGATCACCAAGAGTAAATATAATCTCTTGAATAATTGTCTGTGTGTGAAAAATATTCCATATTAGTGCGATCTTAAATTATGCTTCTTAAACAACAACTAAAGTGAAAGTTTCTTAATTAAAAAATAAAATTTCTTTCTTTCCTTCAAGGATATTGATAGAACGAAATAAGTACAGATTATTCAGACTATTTCTTAAAGAGATATGAACTCTATCTTTCATTCCTTTCATTAATTACAGAATCAGGCTGTACAAAGTGCACCCGTTTTAACCGACACAGATATAAGACTGCTATACACAATTATATGACTTATTTACACATAGTGCATGTATGTAGTAAAATCATTTCGCTTCATACCGTTCGGTTGCCGATATTTTTGACGCGGCATTTCAAGATGGCGGGCTGCCCAACGGCGGCTGTCACGTTGCGCGGCGAGATGTCCTCGAAATGAGGTCTGGGATTCACCACCTCCTTGGTGGCCTCCTGGCTGGTCCCCTTCACTTGGACGGGCGTGGCTGCAACAAATCAATACTCTTAATAAAATACACACATATGCATTCACGACTGTATAACCCTGTCAAGTTATCAAATTCACAGGTTGAGTATCCACCGTCTACTAAGTTTTTGTTTATGATGACATTTAGTCACTTGTAACCCACATTTTAATTGGTTATAATCAATATCCAATGTGACAGGTGGTAAGCCATGTCAGCGTATACAACAGCGCATGAACAATGCAGATGGTAACCCATCGAAAACCTGTGTATCAAAGCGGCTGCGTCCGTTGTACAAATTAGTGTTTAATGATAGATGGACGAAAATTATATATGTGAGGTGGAAGGTTTTTTACTTAGAGGTCGAGTTCATAAGGCTTGACACGGCAACTAGGAAATGAACGTCGTACTGAAAAAGAGCGATGTCAGAAGTACCTTTAACCTCTAAGTGTGTATGAGAGGATGTGTGTTTTGATAATGATGAAGCGAAAGTGGTTCGCCAGTGGTGATCTTTTCTAACCTTTTTATAGATAGGGCTTAATGTATATTTGTGTATAAAGAGTTCGGGGTTAATAAAATCTTTAAATAATTAGGTATTTACCTGATAGTAATATTCTATAGTATCTTTATAACCACGATAGTTCTAGTGACCGAGATGTAATGCAGGGAGTAATTATTACTGTATGTACCTTAGCTAACATCCATGTTGAGATTCAGTTCGTCCTACCAAATTACTACATATTAGCGATGCTGAGCTTGGTCAATGTAGATTCATGATCACGTGTGTTGCGGCTAGTATGAAATAGTAAATTAACCTACCTACTACTTGTTAAGGCTACTTACTACTCACTCACTTGAGTACTTTAGCAGTTATAGGGTTATACAACAATGACTTTGCAAACATGGTTTTTTCACGTGATTTTATTATGTAACATTCTAATCAAAATGCAATTATGGCTGCGTCTCGGCGGACACCGCATCCTGCCCCCGCCGTTAATAATAAAACAAAATGGCAACCTCAAAAAGTTTGCGCCCACGGAGGTCGGTCGAAATGAGGCCGACATTCGGTATGAATTTATTAAAATGAGGTTCGAGTAATTTCTGTTCAACAAAATGCTTACCAACCTCTTTTGGGAGCGCGATTGCCTCTTCACTGCGATTTATGAAATGAACGGCCTACTCTCTCTACGAGACTATGTATTCCTGCTGTGTCACCCGGGATTGAAACCATGTTAGGTATGACACAATTTATTTACGATGATTATTACTTACGGTGTAATCAAAGCTTTATGTTCCCGTCTCCGTATTAGGACTTTTATAGCCTTATCAAAACCATTTTTTACCAATATGGGGATTATAGACGTAGATTTGTATGTAAGGTAGGAAGTGTTAAATTATTATATAGGATAAAATAGCTTTTACAATACACCGCTTTAACAATAATTTAAGGGTTGGTAGTTGGCAATTAGAACAGGGCCATTATTCATTTGTCTCGCAACCACGCCGTCGGAATTAAGTTAACGAAATTTCTTGGTTTTATCAAGTGAACAAAGCATTTACAAATGATATTACAACTTATATTGTCTAGTGTCTTAGTGTTGTTATATATTTTTTTTATTTATTAATTTAATTTGATTCTGACTTCAAAACATGTGAGATGTCATAAATGGCTGTCATCTAGTTATTCACTGACCACAATTTGGCCAAGAAACTTGTATTGATTGCTTGGCAGAGCAGTGTGTGCGAGTATTACAATGTGGATCCTACATATTTCAGGTGGTAAATACATATATGTACAATTGCTAATGATAGATAGGTAATTGTGATTATTTTTTATTCACTTCAAGATTTTCACTACGAAAAGTAAAGTATTATAGAAAAGTATTTTTAGGCGTGAGTGTAATACGCATGTTAATAGAACAAAAGTGAAAACAATGCTATGTTTTTATCTAGCCGTCACATACAGACTTCGTAATAGATAAAACATTTTAGCGACGATACTATATAAATGTTCATTATGTGTATCGTTGACATTTATTTACCTAGTTAAGTAAATAAGTATATACTCCTCTTACCACTCCTCGACGTGGTGGCAGCCAAGCAGAGGCCATATATGAGGAGCTGCAGCAGCAGCGGCGTCGAAGCCTTCATCCTCACGCCTTAGAGCCCCGCGCCTTCTCGTTCATCCTGACATCCACTGGTTCAATGGCTCACTGCGAAGACAGGTAAGGGACAGTTGGTAGGTTCATTTTACTATTACGGTGTTAAAGGGTAATCTGTAACAAAAGGAGTAAGTAATTAAATATAAATATTCATTATTTCTATCAAATTATTATCGTGTGCCAGTCATAGACTATATAATATTCACTAGATATATGTATTTTTTTCTGGTATATTGTAGGATATGACGAAAAATACATACTTATGCTAATTGGATCTATTAGACGAAAGACGCAACCGCTAATCAATATTCTATGTAAATACAATTGCTATCCCAATAGTTATGTTAAATGTAACAATAAATTATGTATCCTTGAGGCTCAATCCTTTCCCTAAAGAGACGTGAATATTGTATATACCTACAAATAGTAATGACAATACTGCGTTTTGTACACCCACATCACGTGAATATTGTATTTTGCACTATCTATATAACAATGACAATCTGTGTTTTATATACACCCACATTATAGGTACAGGCAGAGATCATAGATGCTCATCTTTCCCGATTGAGACAAATTTCCAGACAAACCTCTTTATATAGGTACATCCAACAATTTTTCATCATGTTTGTATTATGTATACAGCTGCGCATTATAAACAAGCTGTTCATTCGTACTTCCCCGTTCCTTTGTCATCCGCAGAGGTGAGCTATTAAAGAGTCTTTTCGAAAAAAGGTCGCATCGCTGACACTTTTTCATTTGGTGCCCGCGCCGCCATTTTGCGGCTTCCGATGCACAATGCTTTTGTCACTCGCAGCTACAACCCTGCCCTTACAACTGTTCTCTTTTCTACCAACATACATTCACGACCTTCAATCCCGTTTAGGAGGTACAATAGTGGAGGTTGCAGATACTAAGTTATACATAAATATCCCGTAGCCCTGCTTTAAAACTTATAAATAATTAAATATCCCTCGTTAGACTTACACACTACACAACATTAAATTATGCGTTTAAATCAAATGTAGGATACAATTATTGTATAATAAATACGTAACGATCATTATCCGTTATAGAATTGTAAGAGAGTCATGTTTATATGGCAGCAATGGCGTTAAAGTAACTTTAGAGTTCAAAATGAATTCAACTTATTTAAACGACATACTAAGAACCAACCTGTCAAAAATGTGATAGGTCATGCAAGTTTTGCTAATTATACAAATATTTATGTCTTTTATGTCCCCGTGTCTAAAAGAAATATTATTTCTTTCTTTCATTTATTAAAATCAAGCAAAACAACACAGCGAATTACTCAAAAATTCAATTTTCAAGGCGAACAACAAACGATTGTAATAATTGAGGTACTTATGATAATAAATGTCTTGGAACATTATATTGGATTGAGAAAATTTTCTTTCAAAGGCCTTTGTTAAACTCCAGCGGCCCGTGGAGATGAGAAGGCCATTATAACCCTAAAGCGGCCATATCCTGCGAAGCGTCCGAATCATTTATATTTAGGAGATTCCCGAAGTCATGTAACGACCCTGAAGCTTTGCCGGGCTCAAATGAATCGGGGTCAATTCTCCTCGCCCACAATGTACTGGGTGGCTTATTAAAAGTCATTTAGCTGCGAGAATAGGGTAATCAGTGGACGAACGTTAAGGTACGTTTTAATCCGGAATCTAAATAGAATACAAAGAGCTGTCATTCTTCTTAATGCTTTGAAAGATGAACCAAAGGGTACTAAAACAAAAACAACAAACGCATTTACGACCATTAACCTTTGCGGGGTAGTCAGAGGTTCAGGTTTCCATCTCCGCAGTTGCGAAGGTAGTAATTCAATGGACACCTCGACCCACGTGTTGACCAGATAGTCAGTACTCAATGTGACAAGTGGTCAGCCATGTCACCATTTACAAGCACTAACTATTGCCTGTTCAACGAACAGGAAGGTTTTCTCATGATTTTTTCCCTCGCCGTATAATTCGATGCATTTCGTAGATGTGTTTTTATTACGAAAACTTCATTTCCATTGGTACATTTTCAAGCGGGATTTGAACCCTCTACCCACTGATACAGAACCAAGCCCCAAACAACTGAGCTACGTCGAATTCCTACTACAAAGGGTACTGTTACCAATATACTATTATATTATAGTCAATTTGTATAGTCGACATAGGATATATTATTATGTTTCGAGAGATCTGTGTACTTCGGAAGGGGTCTTAATGTATTAAAAGATTTGAATATAAATATAAATCACTGACACAGTTGAGAAGAAATTGACTCGCTTTGAGATAGCAATATCTCGAGGTTTAATAAGATCAATCAAAATATTTTACATATAAAACGAAGGATAGGAAAGTTACAGTAAATATTATAATGTTTTATGTCCTGTGCTAGTCTGGGACGTAAAAAGAATGCTAACTAGCAGCTGATCTTCCTGGCATGTCGTAGGAGGCGACTAAGGGACTAGGGGTAAATAGAATCAATTAGGCGATGGGCTAGCAACCTGTCTACAATGTTCCGTTATAACATCGCAACCCCAATATTCATGCTGAACAGTGACCTAGGAGATATTAAATCCCCGAGGTTCTGTCTTCGCCAAAATGGAATAAAAGATGTGAATTTATACGTATTTACATAAATGAAGAATATTTTGTTAAAAAAGCCTCTTATTGTATTGGTTTACTTCTCGATCGTATAACGAGGGAATGAGTGTTGTATTTGGGAGGTATTCGCAGGAAAGTGAGGCATCCGCGGAAGGTGGGAAATGTCGACCAGAAACTCCGTCGGGGTGGAATTCCACCGAATAGCATGTTCGTAGTACGAGGGACTTCCGAAACAGAATGTGGGGTAAGGAATGAAATTTGTGCTATGTATAGCTGAATGTTTCCATGATACTCTTAGGCGTAACTAGAATAGAAAGTAGCTGCCTTTAATCAGTCCAATATTTTGCATTAATGGATTAATATTTCCCTAGATGAAGTGGTAAATTGAATCTTTAAACAACGTATCACTAATATTCAACATAGAAAATGTCAACCCTCTTAATTGTATTGCAAATGACTGAGAAGATGTTTGCTATCATATGTTCAGTCAGCAATGTTATTTTAGTACCGTTAAATTAAGGTAATGTGATATTTATGTTATATTTAATAAACTATAATCGCTGACAACAATCACATGTTTTAATGTGTGCCCAGCGACATCTTCTGTCACAATCACGAACGAAGGCCTCGCTGAGCACAAACGACATTCTGTCTCGCCAGTCTCTCGCTGCCACAATCACTTGTTTTTGTGAAGGCTTGACACGCAATTTAAAAAGAATTTTATCTGAACTGTTTTTCTAAAGTACTTATTATATAGATAGTATTTGGGTTCAAGTGTTTTGTTCAAGGTTAAATGTGTTCTATAAGGTCAGTTAAAAAAGTAAAAGGATTATAATTTTGTGATTGAAAAGAACACTAGACTTATTTAAACATAGTTCTTCGTTCTATCGCCAAATATAAACAACAATGGGAATGCTTAGTGTCTAGCTAGGTGTATTAAAAGATAAGAATATATTAGTTACAGCTAACAAAACATATGCCTACCAAATCTACCGAGTGAAGTGACAAGTGACTGATACTATATAGCAACCTGTCTGATACTCTTACATACCCGAAGTCATTCGTTGAACAAGGGCCTCAGTAAGGAATACAATTGTATGTACGTATGTAGCTACATCTTTGTCCCGCGCCTCAGCGAGAGCAAAGGCCATTTCGGCCATTTTTCATCGGCTGCAAGAATAAATCAAAGCCTTTAGTTGGCGGAGCGAATGACAAATCGGCCAGAAACGCAAACGCTGTTGTACGTGACGCGAATCCCGAAGCTAATTTATCACCTCAGCGGAAAGATCGATCCCTTACGCAGTTTAAATACCTATTAAATTAGATGACCTGATCTAGGACTTGGATAAATGTATAATTTAAAATTATTTTATTGGAACCTGACAATATATTCCTATATCAATGATACCAGGATCACGATAGTATACCTAGATACCACGATAGTGGCAATTAAAGTGACCCGAAAATTGAAGCATGGGAGGTGATATGTAAGTAATTTACTACAAAGTAAATTTTGATTTTCTGTTAAATTTCTCAAGATATATCCAGAGTCTCATTTGGAGATTCGATGGTGAGTTAACTTTATATCGCAAGAAAAATACTCAAACAGTTAATTATTTAAATGTACATATATAAAGTATTAAACCCTTATTATTTTTTCCCCATTGTATTTGTTCGTACCTACCTTATTTATAATTATCATTGAACAAGATGTCCAGCATGTCTTGATGAGAACATCCTTTGACTTCCTTTGGTTATAAATAATAGGAAATTTAAGTATTATTGTGGTATGCAAGGAATTTCATTCAATCAATCAATTCTATAATTCGATTCATCAATATCCTGCAACTAATCTCCAATTACAAAAATACCACAATAACCAAGGTTCGAATACCGTGTGCATTTAATAAACAAACCGAAACCAATATATTCATTTCCTAAACCGTTTTCCATGATAGGTAGGTTAGTGAAGCATTTAAAAACCGTTCGAGGGCCGTGCGGAATACAGGGCGGAACAACAAATAAACTATGCGGAACCAGTTTCGCTTGATCTTCAAAAAAGTGCAATTGAATTGTGTAATTGACAGGCGGCGGGTTCAAATGGATTTCCGCAACCGTTCGACGTTTCAACTTTTAACTTACACTGTCAGTATTAATGATCTTTCCCTGAATTCATATTGATAAGCGAAATATGAATTTGTTAAGTGCTTGTATGTATAGATACTAGATATCATAGTAATGCCCATATATCTTTGATGAGCAATTAATAATATAAGTATTGTAGCATTATGTGTTTGAGTGACAATGAAGCGAAAGTGGTTTGATAGGATTGCAACAGTTGGGGATCCAGAGTCTGCCTACACCTCTGAAGTGAAACGGGCTAGATATGTATGTACATATTTATGAAACGTTCTCGTTTTAATTGGGATTAGTTTATAGTATATGGAATCAATCACGCCAAACTTTTACATAATTCACACCGGAGCGTTTCTCGGAATATTTGAAAAGTTTTTGATGATAGTGTTGAATGTGTAATGGTGTTGGAAAAGTAATTTAAGCGCTTAATGGATTCACATTCGTACACTTATTCTACGAAAAAGAACTTTCAAAGTCAAGGCATATCAAAGGTTTTTAAAGTTAATAAATTCAAAGTCAATTCAAGGATAGATGAGCAGTCAAAAATAGCTTGATACAAACAAATATTACGACTATCAACCCTTGTTTGGTAGACAGAAGTTTCAATGTCTACCTATACAATTGGGGGTAAGTAAGTAGTGCATCTTAACCACTTTTTACCAGATAATCTTGTAATGTGGTAGGAGTTATATAGCAGGCGCAAATAATTACCTATTGTAAACAATTCGTAGGTTTTATTACAATGCTTTTCCTCAGGATGCTTAAGAATTATCTCGCAACATAATTATTAAATATTCATCGACATTCAAAATAAAAACCTTTAAACTCACGACTAACCCAGTACATTTACAAAGCCTTTCACACTATCACACTACTCTATACATTCCACATATAGTCTCAATCCCGTATAGTTGCGCATATCGCCAATTACAGGGTAAGTCGTAAGGAAAAGCGCGATTATTTTTCATCGGGGCTGGCCATAAATCACACAGCCGACTCCTTTCATAGCGGAGACAAATTGCCGGCAACCAGACGGCGTGGCACGTGACTGGCACTCAATGGCTGCTCTAGGATGCTGGATGCTCCTACATTCGGATTGTATGGGGGATATGGGAACTACTATTGGGTGTAGGTTTTAATGGCATAGGGGATATTGGGAAGTAGAACTACTATTGGGTAGTGGGTGTAATGGACATAGAGATATAGTGAGGAAACCTGTGTAGTATTGACAAGGACATAAGATTACTATGGTAGGAGGTAATAGATAAAGGCTGTAAATGGTGATATTTGACAAAAGGCATTAGTTAGCACGATTCAGGTCGATATCGCTGCCTCTTTGAATAATATTTTGTAAAATATGTTTTTCTAATAGATAGGAGTAGTTTATTCGGTATTAAAAATATCAGCAAAAGTTGACCTTTGACTGGTTTCGAAGAAAGCTAACGATTAGTTTAATGTATGAGTATGTGTCATGTCATTTCTACGTTAAATTTATATATCGTTATTTAGTTCTGGAAAGTGCTAACCTATATAGTAATTGTAATAGTCATACAGTATAAACAACCAAGTTTAAAGCATATTTCAAGAAAAGGAAGCAGGGGATCAAACACACACACACACTACACTATACTTAAATAATTAAGACATTCTTTTATATGAATTTGTAGACTCATTCTTAAACACATAGAAGAAGCGATACTTCTATTAAATCAACATTGGAGACCAATGTGTTTCTTATGCATGCTACTGTAAAGGCAATTACTAGATATCAGTTCTTACAACATTCAAACTATCAAAGTATGCTAGACTTAACAATTAACGAAATGTATTATTAATATACTAGTCCAGGCGTTAATAGAATGGAAACTACCTGTAATTTTTCTTACATATTATACAAGGTGATTAAGCGGTTAGACCAGAAAATTCATTGGTTAATTAATTATATTCCATATGAAGCTTTTACAACCTTTACAGTTAAGCCAAACGTGATAAATAAATAAGTCTGTATGTGATTTAATGAATTAATAATCATCTCTTTAATACCTTTTCAAACACAAAACCTCTCCCCCTTAACAAGACACAAAGTCATTGTATCAAAGAGTTTGTTCACCTCGTCAAAGACATCATTCGATAGCAAAGCATTCATTCCGACGTCCGCACAAAGCGTGAATGGGCGGAGTGCCTCATTCAAAGGTGAGGGCTTCGGGACCGATTGGGAGGGAGGTAGATCATTTCTCTTTTACTGATTTACTGTCAAGAGTAATATGCGTCTTTGTCGTTTTGTGGCTAATGGATAATCGAAGTTTATGATATATCCTAGCTATATGTAGCACAAATGTTAGGAGCGTGTTGGCTTTATTGTGTGTTGCGGAGACGGACACCTGAACCTCTGACTACCCCGCAAGGGTTAATGGTCATGTGCACGTTTGTCTTTTTTGTGTAGTTTGGAGATTATATTGGCGACGGCTAATTCTGTTGAATCTAAGTTTCGAAATCGGCATGGTAGGAAAAAAGGCATGTATTCAGCATGCTATGGTATCATAACAAAGTATTATTATTCCTATATGCGAAATAAGGGTTCGGAGAAGTAAATATACAGTAAACGGTACAAGATGATAAGCGGTGTTGCGGTTTGAAAGAGAAATATATTGAACAAGATTGATAGCACGCTTCGATAGTTTGTAAATCTTGTTCGGTTTAGTTTGAAACGAAGCAGTTAGGTATGCACTAAAAGGTGATATTAAATATTGATGAAGGGTGTGTTTGTTACTGGCATGAGCTAAGAATTGATAAAATATCATGTCATAAAAGTTTACTTTGAAAAAGTTCGCAGTTTTTAGATTTGACTGAAATGTTTGTACGCATTTCTATATAATCAATAAAAAAAATCATAAAACTAAAAAGAACTTGATAATTTCAATCAAGTAAAACTAAAACCGAATACCTGGAAAATTGATACCGAAGCCTGAATAGTGGAAACTCAAAAATCTTATTCCGAGACAAACTAAACCTCCTTGAAGCGGCGAATAGCCTTCAATTAATTTGCGAACTACGAGGGGCAAGACTACGAACAAAGGCTGTTGCGGCCCCGGCAACCTTTTAACTCAGTTGGAACACAAATTTCACTTTTATTAGTAGCGTTTGTATTTCGAGCTTGTCTGGAACTTGATTTATAAGGTACTAGTTGAAGGAATAAAAATTATTTGGGACACAGATACATAACAAACAATATACATTATTTTTTAAATTAGCTTATAAGCACGTATACATCGCATTATCAATATGTCGCCTTTTTGACTGTCATATGTCTTATTGTTACACTATGAAATTGCATGGCCGAGCGGTGTTTGACGATCGAGACTAATGCGTATTTGTGATCTCTGCCTACCCAATATTAGTGAAATGGGCGTGATATGTTTGAAATAATTACGAAGTAACTACTAAATCATATGGGGATACCACCTATTTTGTGTACTGACTATCTAGTGCATAGAGGTTATATATGGCTATCCATTTAGTACAAATGGTCGTGAATGTACAAATAAAGAACACGCGTATAAGTAAATGTATGTACTTTACACGGATTTGTGGGGCTAAAGACAAATAATATTAACAGAGGACATTCTTTCCCTAAATAGGATTATTACGCCGAGTAATGGCGTCATAAATATACGACATACATAAAAACGGCTTTACGTGTACTGACCCTTTCTTGTTTAGTGCGTTTACAGAAGCATTGCTATTAAATATTTTTAAATACATATAATGTATACATTTACGTCCTTCAATCCCTTTCAAGGAGGATAGAATCTCGGAGATTTAGTATCTCCTAGGTCACTTTTTAGCAAATGTTGTTGTGATGTCATATGGAACATTGGTGACATTGGTGATAGGTTACTAGTCCATCGCCTAATTGATCCTATTTACCCTTAGTCTCTTGGTTGCCTCCTACGACATGCTGGGAGGAATGGCAGCTAGATAGCATTCTTTTTACGTTCCAGCTAGCACGGAACATTTTATAAATCTTTCTTGTATATTATTTTGTGTCTGTTGAGAGATGTATAGATAAATGATAATTTATTTTAGTAATAGTTTATACTGACTCAGATTTCATTGACAATACAGTTACCCTTGCTCTGAAGGATCTGAGTTCTTCAAATTTTCGAGTAAGAGCCCTTTACATTTAATATTTTTCAGAAGTTGTCAAACACTTTCCGATTACGACGATACAATAAAGAAACTGAAAAGAGGTGATGTTAGATAGTACTAAACCACCACGAATGTAAATGTGACAAATAAATAGAAACCAGCGATCTCTACTGTACGTACTCTGTACGGAGTCTGGTGTGATATGTATGTTGCCAAGTTTGAAACTGACTACCTGACGAAACATGACCTCTATGTGGACACAGATTGACGTCATTAGTATTCAAGCCTCTAATAACTATGTCACTCTTTTAGAGATGTCGTTTGTGATGTTTACCTACATTATGTTGTGGTACAATTGTTTCGTTTTAAAATAAAACTCTACGATTACTATTGGGTTGTCAATGGCTAATATTGAAATTGAGTTACAAGTTTAGAACCTAATAAGTAACAGTTACCATATTCCTTAGTTAAAAAGACAGCTAGTAGACTTTATTAACGATCTAAATTAGCAAAACACCCTTGAAAAATTAGCTTTTGAAAAAATAATAACACCAATAATTACGGTACATACCTGAATTTACTCTTAGTATTATAGTTCACAAAAACCATTTACTTTTTACGAGTTGATTTGTAACACATTATTCATTTACCATAATATCTCCTTTAAGTTTACTTTCAAATTTCACTATACTACAAGTTTCTTATTTATACGTTTGTAAACAACAGTTATGTAGCACTTACACAATAACTATTCTACTACGAAACCACGTTGACATACTACGAGTCGTAGCTAAGCCAAATAAATCGACACGATATTTCCGCTGTATTTACTCTGATTTCAAGAAAATAAAGCGTGTTCTCACTTCAAAAGACGAGAGGAGACTGATCGCTCCACCAATGAGAGAGAGCGGGAGACCGTGGGAATGCAGCCTCTCCGCGAAAGGAATATGCCATCTCTCTCCCTAACCTGCGCAACTCCGTAACGCTACTACGAAGTGGCGAGAATTTTTATTTTTCGTTTTGTAGTTTGTAGGTTTATAGTTTTTTTGAAATCCTGTACTAATTAACTGGAAATTGAATGGTTTCTTCAATTATTGTTAATTACTGTAGAGGGGTAGGCAAAAAGATAACGGATCTCAATCTGTTTATATCCTAACAAACATCTTTCGTTTCATTGACATTCATACACGTCCTCATATACACTTGGTAATAATAAGTATTTCTAAAGTCACACTTTTACAAAAAAGCCTCTGTCTTATTGAATATGTGGCATTTAATCCCATTAGTCATTGAAATATACAGCTTCACTGACTAGAAAACGTAACAAATTTCATTTCAAACTAACACAGTACCGGTGTACCAGCACACGTATTTATTACTTCTTTTATGGGATGAACCTTTCCCGTCCATGTAACATGTCAATGTCATCACCATGGCAACGGACCATCCAATGAGGTTCGTCTTACGCGGAGACTCATTTCGAGTGGGTGGATTTTTCCACTTGATTAAGCAATTTTACGGTCTAACAGCCTTAAATAGTTGCCTTGGAATACAGAAATATGACGAAATACACTGAAACTTTTGTATGTAACGAACACCTGACCAATACATTACCATTCACTCCATTGTTGATAAACCGACCCAAATATAGTAATATCTCATGAATTCTTATTTAAACAAGCACTTAGTTATACAACATAACATTGAATTCACATGTATACATCATGGTGGTTATAAATTGTAGTATATATAACTATAAAGAGAATAAAATAATTTACATCTCTTAATCTTCTCGTAACACAACAAAGTGATAATTTACTCAAATACATTCACATCCTCAAATCCCCTTTGAGAATAACAGAACCTTGCAGACGATTATATCTCCAATGAATGTATATCAAGGTCGTTAAAATATATAATCCCAAACCAGCACATCTTCTTGACTTTGCATACCGTAGAATATCAGAGTTGATGCCACAAAGAGTCTTCGAACACAGGACCTAGTTCGAGAAACTTCTAAACATTGGACTGCGCAGAACAATTTAAATAAAAGAACGATAAATTGCTGACTTGGCAGGGTTGGGGAGTTTTATTGGAATTTGATTTATTCTGACTCCGAACGTTGAGTTACATACCTACATATGCAGTGGAAGAGCAAAATAAACGCTTTCATTAACCTGTACTAGTCTAGGATTGCAAGACATGTAATAGGGAATGCATAGGCTTAACATTAAATGTTTTTGTCAGTAATGACTAATTTATCCTAAAACACATTTAAATTATAGTTACATACTCTGTCCTGAAGAATATGACCTAGTTTCTAAATATATTGAGTTAAGCCATCGTTAAAGGCAGTTCGGATTATTTAATACTTGCATTTTCTTTCATATAGAAGAACTATTTCTGGTTATATAATTAACTACTTAAATATTTACAACAGATTACTGACTGACACACTTAATCCCAAAGACATTTAAAATGAAATAAACATCTTTATATCTACAATTTGCTATCTTTATATCAATTGCATCTTTATATCAACCCATGCTACTAACTATCCAACTAACCCCTTCTAAACGAGGCTTGTGAGCAAATCAGTCGGAATTGACTAACGCACCGCATGGCGTTATCGAGCCAGTGTGTTCGCAGCCGAGGCAGTTGCTGCCTTACAAGCAATGCATGTTTGCTCAAGCGGCGTCCAATTAAGTGGAGCATTGTGCTAGCAACCTCTCTATAATGCTCCGTAATCCCTGCTCAGCCTATATGTCGGTACAGTCAAATGCCATAAGGATAATGCATTATACATACGTCATGGTAGGCTCGGAATTGAATGAGCTAGCTGTGAGATTAACGGTATGTAGTGGGACGTGACTACAGAACAGGAGGTTCCTGAGGTAATTTTTCAAGGGTTTAAAGTTGTTTAAAATGTTAATAAAATGCTTACTAGTTACGTTTTTTCTCGACATGGATAAGAAGAGACTAAACTAGTATGTAAGAGAGTAAAATGAATATATGGTGCGAGGATATCCAATGATTTCTTACCAACATTTCTTGCTGTTTTCATCATAACACTAATGGTACTAAAATTTGCTGAAAATACATTATGTATCCGAGGTTCTGTCCGCATTAAAAGAGAAAAAAGTACTTAAGTTAATGTATGATTTAAGCTTCAAGTCAGCCATTATTAATATTTCAATCCCTTAGAACTTTGTCCCGACAACAGGATAAATTTAGCGAAATATTCTTCGGAAATTCCGTTTTATTTTCCTGTTTTGTCTTCGGGGATTCAGACTTGAGTGCACACTCATGTATGTACTTAATTCATTGGAAAACGTCTCTCAAAGTACCCAAAGTGCATAGTACATCGTTCAACTTAAACCATATAAATCACGTTGCCTCAGCTTGCTCTATCTTCTTAATAAGTAACAGATTTTCTAGACTCGCAATCCAATTTGAGCTAGCATTTATCATCCTCAATTTTCGATTTTAATATTTATGGCGCAGAGATTAATTCAGCTTAACACGTTTATCAGGATCGAAACATATTTTAATATTCATGCACTCGTATTTCATTCTTTTGTTTGCTCTGGATAATCCAATCAGAAATTTATGTGTGCGGAATATTTTACTACTAGTGAAATGATAACGCTGACACTTACTGAGGTGGTAGACAGAATTCGGTAGCATAATGGCATGTTGAATGCAAAAAAGTATTAAAATATCAGTTACCAATTTAAAACTTAGCTCTGTTGGGGCCTATTTTGGCCAAAGAATTAGTTTAGTCATTCAGCGCGGAAATACTGCCAGCATCTTAGGCACTCTCCCTGTTGGCAGTGATTAGGCTTAAATATTTTATTTATTATTTTATTATCAATTAATTTATAAATAGCTCTATTGTTTGTAATATTTACTTTCCGATTTTGTTAAAAGTCTTATTAGTCTACATTATAGCCTTAGTATTGACCCTTGTAAGCGTTACTGAATAGATTTCTTTTCACCTTTTATTTTTTTTCTATATTTTATTAAGTAACTTTAAAAATAATATTGATTTTCTCTTTAATTATTCATCTTCAAACATAAACTCGTGCTAATATTATAGAAATTTGTTGTTCATTTCACATTAAAGTTGTGCCTGAAAGCGCTGGAATACCCGGAACCAGAGTAGGGGAGCTATGTCGATATCCGCCTCAAATAAATCAGGGCGAAGCAGCGGCTCTGCTGGGCGAGCGATCTATCGCCATTTTATTTAAATAGTTCCGCGAACACTTGAATGTTACGCGGCAATGGCACGCGGAGTTATGACGTGCATCCGTTGTTCATATATGGGAACTTCATAGATATCTATCAAAGTATACGAAATATTCCGCAAATTCTATGAAAAACGTTTATTCGTGACATTATAACATGCTATGAGGGGGTTTTCTGCGTAAAATGGAATATTAATAACAGTTTTCTAACACGTAGTTACCTTCTACGAAATTTTCGGGGAGAATGCAGCCAATTTTCATTGTGTGAGCGCTCCAACGTGCTCGGTACGTGCTGTATACACGTAAACCTTTTCATTTCATGTATAAAAGCACACGTTCATTAATTAAAGAAAACAAACACCAAAATGAACCAATATATCCAAATATGGATCGGTATAATTATACCGAAACGCTATAAATAACGATAAAATCTCCTTTAAGGGAAACTATTGAAATCATACAAAGTGCAACAGTAATAAACTGTACATCAATAGCATTACAAAGGCCGTATTCCGCATTGACATTCTCATAATCCGTAGCATAGTAAAATCATAAAATGACAGAATGTTTTATTCATCTCGGCGGCAGGGGAGGCGATTCTCGTAGTTGTCCCGGTACACTCGTAGCTTTATGTTCGGTACACGGCGTCAGCTTGCTACGGCCCTCTGGGGACCAACTTGTTCGTAGTAAAGACCTGATGCATGAGATTTGCTCACATGAGTTATGTGGCCGAGTGACACGCACCTTTTTGGCCAAATGAAGCCTTTTATGGCTCCTCTGCTTTTGCCTATTTTACTAACTTAATAAAGTTAGTACAACACTCAATGCTACAGAAAACATTATTGAACAATAATTTATTTTGAGTGTTTTAACTATGCGTCATAGTTTATTTTTTAGTTTTAATAATATGTACTTTATTAATTTCCTAATAATGATATATACTTTGGGTACTGATTATAACGTTAAACTAGTTAAGACTAATGGTTCATATTGATTAATGTTTGCTATTAAATAAAACAAATAAACAAAATCAAACAGTTTTGCTACTTTGCAACAATTTTAATAATGTTCAATTTTAGTATCAAAATTAGAATCGTTTCCGTAAGATATTCACGAAGATGAAAATTTGTTAGAAATATTCTAAATATCTATCGAATCTTTAACTATCCCTTCAGGTCTTATAACCCAGCACATACATTTAAACGAAGCATCACACGCACTTATACATACATACGACATAAATTCACATATTATTTTCCAACCCAATTGCGCAGTGGAGCCAAGATATTCAAAGTTTATGCCACTGCCTTCGGAGGCTGATTAATAATGAAGTGGATTCATTAGCGAGGATTAGCTGTCACACACATGCGCCTCCACTGGATGCCGCAGAAAGGGTGCTTCGCGAACTTTATACTGCGGCACTAAAACCTTTATACATATGTTTATAATTGTAGAATCTCCATACACTGAAATTCATAGGTATAGTGTCATATATGTCTGAGACCATATAGATATTACTATATATTACCATTATATATATATATATATATTATATATTACCAACTAGATATAGTGGTCTGTGTTTTTGGTAAAGATTGTTCATTTGCTAACTTATACAGTTGCTGACAACACCCAGAGTAAATCATATACTAGATAGACAAATGTTTGTATGTTTCTATTGAAATATTACTCATTTACGAGTACACATACGTTGATACGAGTATATGCAATTATGATTTATTGGTATAGCGGGCCATATTATGTTTGTATTTAATCAGTTTATACAAATATCATGCGTAGGTAAGTACGTAGAATGTAATTTGAATTTAGAATGGATATGCTCTATTTTCCATCAAGTTTAGATACTGAATTAGTACCTTTTCACATTTGTCTAGTTGTTTAGTTAATAATAGTTATTTTTATTCCTTCAATGATCCAGTGATTTTATGTACTTATGCTAAGAAACACACAAATTCTACCTCATCAAATCAAAGCCTTTTCCAACAATAATGTCGGCCCAAACTGGATCCCTCGCGCAGTTTTAAACACGATTTATTTATTACGATGTTAACAGAGCGGCATTTTTCAAGATTCTTCAAGGAAAACAAGCTAATCCCTTAAGGATAGCAATTAAAAGAAAATAACAGCCCTTTGTTGATAAACGGTGACTTTGCTCTAATTTACGACAATTGGGGAGAAAAAGCTTCGCACTTTGAAAAAGCTCGCAGCTTTCTTTCGCTACCGAGGAGATTTAACATTTACGCTGGTTTTGTTACAATATAATTGAAATTCATTTTGTAATTTAAATTATATGATATTGTACAGTATTATAGAAATCGTATTAAGACGATTAATTACCGACTTATGTCTGTTATAATGTGTACAGCAATAATTCTTACAATTTATATTTCGTGTGAAATTAAATCTAGTAAAAATAATCATCAAAAAGGCCCGACTTTTTAGCTCTTGCATTTACTGGAACTGTTTGTTTGTCATAGAATAATATAAGATTGTAGAAAAATAACACATTGAATGTAATTTTTCATGTCTTCATTATTGTCCAATTTTTACCTTGACAACCATGAGAATTCGCCCAATTTTTGTAGTTTAAAACCCTTTAATTTAGTCTTTCACTCGCCTTAATGTACTTGTTAAGCATTAATATAGAGTTGTTACGAATTATAAGTCCTTTATAACATTGTCATTATATGAATTTATCGTCCCTGGCCCCACATTCTGTTTCGGAAGTCCCCTTACTACGAACATGCTATTCGGTGGAATTCCACCCCGACGGAGTTTCTGGTCGACATTTCCCACCTTCCGCGGATGCCTCACTTTCCTGCGAATACCTCCCAAATACTGCATTTATTTCTACCTTAGTTAAGCAAAAATTACTTGTACTTATTACGAATAAATTTTATAATATCTGACGTTCGGTCGTCTAGAGTTAATGTGTGATGCGTTAGTTCTCTTGCTTGTAATGTACTTATAGAATTGTAAGTTTTTTGAATAAGCACTGCTCCCGCTGTAGTACCAAAAAAGTATATCGTAAATTAAATCAATGTATGCCAGTAAAATACTGAAAAACATGCATAAAAAACTACCTTTAGTTGTCGGATACTAATACAGAGGTACTTATACGGATGGCATTGAAGCGAAAGTGTTTTTTAGATCGTAAGAAATGTGAATCCGTTATCTTTGTCAACCCTTACGAAAACTGGTATGACGAACATGTTTGTAATTAATGAACTCGAGAAACTATGATATTATAAGACTCCACATTACAACAGTGCCTCCAACAAGGTGCGTGTGTGAGCCATATAGCCTCACTTGCATTATTTAGTCGGCGTTTGTCACACGAGTGTTACGAAATGTTGAGGCCATAACTCGTGTCCGTGGGAGGTCATAAAATACCCGAATTTAGTATTCGGGCCGACCCAGGCCCTCGGCATAATTTAATATGCAAAACCCTTTCTCCGCCAAGTTATGGAATAGAGTGTGGCTAAGGAACTATGAAAGAAATGGGTTTGATGCCCGGTGACAGCTCTTACAAGACACACTTGATATCATCGAAACCTTATTTTGATACTCTTGTTTTCTAGATACATATCGCAATGAAGAAGCTATGCACTTAAATTAACCCTTGTAACATAGTTCAGACAATTAAGTTGTAAGGGTTAATTTAAATGCATAGCATTAGCATAAGGATGTTGTTTTATGATAAATTTCGTAGTTTTAATTATCATAAATCGTGAGGTTACATTATTTTTACATTAAACAAAAACTATGAGTTCAACGTTGAGTTGAAAAAATATCAAATTCAGTCATGTAAATATTTGATGTGCCATAGCCAGATAAAATACTAGGAAAAAATATTTAATTTACTTCCTCAATCTATTAAGAGAACACCTGAACAAAAATATTGAATCGAACAAAGTGTTAAATAAAAAGATGATTTCTATTAATAACCTCATGAACAATAAAAGGCCGCTCTAATAAAAGCCTCCAAGACAATAGAGCCTCCGTCGTAAAAAAGTTTATGTATTAGCACCTCTGCTATCTCCCTTTTACGAGCTATTTAATATTAATGTCATCATTTCTTTTGTTGGGCGTTTATTTTCGCACAAAAATGACAATTGTGCTTCTTTTTCAAAAGGTCACCTCGAATAAGAAATGCGATGGACAGGAAACCCGTGGGCTTAAGGTTGCTATCCCTTCGTAGCTGTTTATGAACTTAATATTTATGTTGATTTCTTGGTTAGTAAGGTAAGTTTAAAAACTATTGAGATATAAATAGCTGCAACGATTTGCTTAAAGTACCCGAGGAAATCAAATGTCTCCAAGGTTCTATCTTGTCTGTCCTGTGCTAGTCTAGGAGTCCGGTGTTAGCTGGGACCTAGAAAGAATGCTAACTAGCTCACGTCCTTCCCAACATGTCGTAGAAGGCAACTAAAAGAGGGTTCAATGGAATCTATTGGGCGATGGCCTAGCAATCTGTCACCAATGTTCCATTATGATAACGAAACCCTAATATTCATGCTAAAAACTGACCTAGTTCTGTCCACCCCGAAATTAATCACAGGAAGTTTATGTAGGTTTTATCTATTCTGACAGAAATAAAAAGACGTTATATATGTATTTATGTTATTATTTGCTATTTTACCAATATTATGTTTCAGTTTATAGAAGAAGGTGTCTAGGAATAACTGGAAGCCATTAGCCGATGGCCTGACAGCCTGTTACTAATATTTCGATTTAATACCATCACATGTTTGACAGTATATGTTCAATGATCTATGTTAGAAGTTTCTGAGAAGGTGACCAAGTTTCTGCTTAACCCCATGTAGGAATATGCGTATAAATGGATTCAACAGTGACGTAAAACATTAACTAAATTCGGTCCATATAAATTTTGTGAGGCAAACAAGTTTCCAAGTTGCGAAACAATAAAATGTTATGTTAGGAGCGAAGTTTCTTTTGATTCCCCTTAATGGGTGGTACAGAAATAACAGCTCAACCAAGCCTTGAATTTATGTTGTAAATAATAAATAAACAAGGTAAGTCAGTTTTTGTAACGTAATTACGAAATACATCAATTCAACGATGATAGGATATCGTGAGGATACCTAGCTATTCACAACTGACATGTTAAAAACCTATCTCGTGGTTGCACACGCAAAATTCTAGCAATCCCACAGTGGATCAACTTCATGAAGTGTTTATTTCATATGAAATCATAACTTAGAAGGTAACTAAGAAACGAACTATAGTTTTTTTATAATTTATACAATCTGTCATCAATGTTCTAAATTATACATATACATATACATTTACGTTCTCTAATCCCTTTCGGAGTGGACAGAACCTTGGACATGATAATATCTCCTAGGTAAATTCTGTTATATGGAACATTGCTGATAGGTTACTAGTCCCTTAGTCGCCTTCTACGACATGTCGGGAAGAATAGCATCTAATTTGCATTTTATTGCGTCCCAGCTAGCCAGATTATAGTACACTTATATCTATGATATACGTTATAAGTTCGTAAATGATACATTGGGTCGGCCCAATAAGACATAGGACAGTCGGATAGACGAGTTACTGAAAAACGTTGATGATAGAAATATCTATAATCGCTCAGTGTGTATATGAGGTTTATGTATGTCGATTAAGCGAAAGTGGTTTATAAGTATCCAATCAAAGTATCGTAGTATCTACATACCTCTATGGAGAATTGAACGTGATGCGTATGCATGTATACGAGTAAGGGACAAGAAGTGAGTGGAATTTATCGGTCAATTGGCCAGCTAATATTAATGTTAGAATCCCTTATTAAAGTCATCAAAACTCTACAGGGCACGTGATGAGTCTCTGTATTTTGTTATAATGTAAGGAGGATTCTTTTCAGTGCGAGTATACGTAGCGTTAAGAACAGACTAGCACGTATGACAAGGTTAATGGGTGACAGTGAAACAAGAGCCATTTGTCAGAATAGTTCCTTGTGGCAACCGATAGATTCTGCCCATCCCGTGAGCGAAGTAGAGGCGTGAATAGATGTATATATATGAAGTGAGTATATGTGTATTAATTGAATTCGGGGCTGGTTCAACGTGCGGCCACATTTATTGACACGGGACAACAGATTTACGGTTACCTCTGATTATCTCTGAGAGATAAAGGAGAGAATGGCCACTTAATGCCCCTAACGTACGTTTTACGGCGTACTACGGATTTTATGGGCTTC
Organism: Leucoptera coffeella; assembly: GCA_030578115.1. Lineage (NCBI taxonomy): Eukaryota > Metazoa > Arthropoda > Insecta > Lepidoptera > Lyonetiidae > Leucoptera > Leucoptera coffeella. The sequence continues at coordinate 181,353 of JAMBLF010000569.1, read as the reverse complement.
TATACAACTACGAATTTCGCCTCGTTTAATATTGATGAATGGAATCTAAACGTAAACAATAATTTATTGGACGGGGTGGTAAATACACACATACACACATATGTATACCAACGTTATCTCATCCCTTTATAATGAATAGTACCTTTTAGCAACAACCGTTTCTATAGACTCGTTAAAAGTGAATAAAGAGATCTTATATGTATCTTCTTCTTCTTCAGGTGCTATCTCCCAATAGGAGGTCGGCCAATCGTATGGCTTGATTTTACTGAGGTTTTTAATCATCAAGGCAAGCTGGACTTTATTGACTGCTGCACGTGATCTTGAGCTCATATTGAACCACTGCCGAAGGTTTTTTAGCCATGAAGTTTTATGTCGGCCAGGTCTTCGTTTGCCGTTTATATGTATATTCCTCCATAATGTACAAGTATATCAAAATTGCACGTACATTAAATGTTCTTTCGCAGCCCAACAAAGCACACGCTTCATATTGCAGTGAAAGTAATGGCAAAGTCGTGTTAGAAAATAGAATTCTTTTACTGAGCAATAAATAATTCTATGCTATTTTTAGTACACACAATCTGTATTGCAAGAACTCAACCACTGTTAAAGAAATACGAATTAGTATACTGATAAAGTAAGTAAAATTATGAAGTAAAATATTTCTTTACGAAAAGGCTTATTAATATATAAATAAATATAGTTGTCATGGTAATGATGAATTAAGTTCGGAGTATTTCTGGAAGGTTACTAATTCACCTTCTTATAGATCACATAAACCTATAAACCTATGCTCTATGATAAAAATAACATATTTGTCATGTTAATGTAGTATAAATATACGACAGTTTTAATTCAGTTTCATCATGGATAGGAATATCAGAGTGGTTCAATTTATTGAATGACTGCATACTATTAGTTTCATTGAGAAATCTGTTTGGAAACGCAACAGCCTGTACTAGTCTGTGACATAGTCTGTCAGTTATCTGGTGAATCGTAAGCTTTGATAAGTCAAGTTACGTCACAAAGGTCTTAGAAGCCTCTTACTTAAAATAACTTATAAATTTGACACCTATGTAACTAGTAGGGATACAGCAGAGGAATTAAATTATATTATAATAATATATTGTATGATATTGTATGAATTTATTACACCAATTGAACGAGCCCCTTGCTAAGTACATTTAAGACTTGTGTTAAGGGTACTAGTCAACGTATACTTAAGAAATATATACTTATTATATAGATAAAAACATCTTAATTATATATAATCAACAACTAGACTGGAAAGTAGAAGAAAAGCATAGTTCTTAACTCTGTCTCCACCGGGAATCGAACCCGGGACCTTACGATTAGTGTTCAGGCGTCTAGCTGATCGCACCACGGAGGTCGTCAAAGGAATGATGATGATGATTGAAATATGATTCGTATGTGTATTCAATACGCAAAGCAAACTGGTCGAGAACAAATAGTTCGGAATAGGCAGTTCGTAACCCTCTCTAATTTATTGCTCCCTAGTGGAGGAACTTAGTACAATGGAGGTTAGGAACTTACTCTGTTGGATTAGCTGATTGATTGGAAGCCTTGCGGTGTGGCTACTGGTCGAGAGGTACATAGGCTATGTAATATAATTATGCAGATATATAAATAATATGAGTACCTGTTACCGCTGAGTACGTAAATATAAATACATGCCTGTTTACAAAATGAAAGCGGTTTGTCAAGATTAGGAAATGAAAAATTTACAGTAAAAATATCTTGTGTCAGTTTTTATGAATAGAAAGGATTTAATATATGTTTATAATAGATAGAACGCTTTGACGGTTTGCCTAAAATAAGTTAAAACTTGATACAGGTAACCGATGCATAGAAGTCTTTAGTGAATACTAATATAGCGTACTGATAGCGTATGTTCAAGTACATAACCTAACTAAGCGTTGATATTATTGCCAAATTATGTTAATTGTAACTTAACCAAACTATAGTTGGTGAAGCATTGAATACTACTTTTATCTTCTACACACACGCCATAGTTTATGAATCCACTGACCATAGGCCATGAATAAATACATATATATGTATTCAAACTCCACAGTGCTAAGCTGCTGTGACATCAAGAAACTCGATTACTGACCGGAAATGGCGCATCTATCATTTTGATGGGGCAGCGCTAACGATTTCCTGCTACGACTCCAACGTATAGCTGTTAAAGTATAGCTACGATTATACGTAGCTACAGCTTGTGGTCAGATATATAGAAAAACACAGGTTAGTACTCATATAATTGCACCACAACAGTTATCCTTTTGGGGGTAGTTAAGAGTTTGAGTAATCATCAAACTATCTAGCATCAATTCAATTCAATATCAATCATTATTAAAACCCTTTTTCACTTTTATAGAGTATCATGTCTAGACAAGATTTTTTATGATAAAAAAGTTCAGTATTTATTTTATTTATGTCATACATATAAAATAAATAAGGTTTTCGCAAAAGAAATTTATACAATATCGCATTGACGTGGGGGATGAATTTAATAACGAGACATCATATCTTTTAATGGAAGGTGGTGAGACATATACCTCTCTTTACGTATTCTGAATAATTTAAAGGCAGCCCCACGAAATGAAATACAGCGTGCGGGCAAAAATAGAATTGTAAACAGTGAACCGCTGAAATGAACGGGCTTGTTTATATTCGGTAATATTGTGTATTTTACACAGATTTTTCAATTGCGTTTATTAGAATGGGATTTTGAGAAAATGTAAACTGCTTCGTCGTAGTTACTGAGTTATTGCTAACTATCTGACATTTATATATATCATGTATGATTGCTGACAATAACAGACTAGACGATTCAAAAAGGCATTTGACTCCCCGAACATTTGAACGTGAGTGTATGATATTTATTTATGTATGCTAGTTGTATTTCAACTGCATGATACACCCAAATAATCCTCAAAACTTATGATAATAATAATATGTAAAATACTAAACACAAAATAATAATATTATGTTAAAGATTTAAGTGCTTATTTTTAATTTTTTAATTCTCGTGAGTATCGAACCCCGATCTGTCAACTTAAGAATCCATTTAATCAATTAAAGTTCGCCAAATCGTGCTCCTTTATTTAATATCCATATAAAAACTCTATAAACGCTTAACAAACAGCATCAGTATTTACGGGTACAACCCAAACTTGGCCCATTACCGCAATAACAACAGTTAGAACAAAACCAACACGAGTTGCGAATGGTTGCAACAATGTTTGGCAACTATAAAACGTGCTCAAATATAAAGTTCCCCTCTAGATGCGGTGCTGAGGATTCCGGATAGAGCTGGCTTCAGAGTTGCTTAATCAAGTGAACCACTTGCATATATACTCTTTATTATAACCCTTGCAGAGTAGTCAGAGATCGCGTGTCCATGTTCACAAATATAAAGTAGTTATTAAGTTAATTTATAGCACCATTTCATACGTTATTTACGTATACATTCACGTTGTTTATTCCCTTTCGAGATGGACAGAACTACGGAGATAAAATATCTCCTAGGTCACTGTTTAGCATTAATATTACAATTTCGATTTTTTATTATTGGTGACAGGTTGCTAGCCTATCGCCCAATAAATTCTATTTACCCTACTCCCTTAACCCCTTCCTATGACATACCGGGAAGAACGGCAGCTAGTTAGCATTCTTTTTACGTCTCAGACTAGCACAGGACACCATACGTTATTTACCAAACAATTAGAATCTTACTTGATATGATTGATACACTTAATATACGTAATGGAACACAATCTCTTTTAACGCAGAGATTGTCATCCCATCACAGTGACGAGCTAAAATATCGAGTTAGCGTTTCCTTGTGCCGAATATTGGCGTCCTAATCCGGTTACAGGCTGCTTTGCTTGCTCCATACAAATTATTTGGTGGGGAAAATCAGATTTGAGTCTCGTCTGACAGTATTTCAATGTTGACGTGTCACGAGAATTTAGGTCTTAGGAGTATATACATAAATTTTGGGGTAAAAAACCCAGGACTGTATAATCAGTATTTCGACTTTTAGTATTAACAATAAGGTTCTCATTACTAAGGAACAAAAATGTCGACAATAAGTTGACTGCAACATACAACCCCCACAGTGGGTTTTGGTCTTACATACAGTATTAAGTAAAAAATTATACTATATATACATATATTACACTTTTACTACCTCAATTATAAACAAACCTATTCGTGCTATCCATAAACAGTGATATAATAATTTTTTTGGTTTTTAATACACATAAAAATACTCAATCTACACTTAAAAATGTCTATAGAATGAAAAAATTAGGGTTAAATGTCATTAATATGCTATTCCAAGAGCTTATCCCCTCTAACCCTCAACGTTCTCTATCAATTGAAATGAAACACAGATGGCGTTAGGACTATATATTAAAACAGTTCAGTTAAAAAGTTGATATTGACCTTAAGCTAGCTTTGTATACTGAAAGTTACACTTAATGAATTATAAATATACCAATTTTTTTACCTCAGAAGTATTAACTCTATTTTGAGTACGTACTTCTTCTAGGTAAATATATGGTATGAGTAATATACGAACTTGCGTCACCACATCGAAAGGATATTGGGACATAATAATTTTCGTGAATATAATAATATGCTAACTTGGCCCCAAAATATGCTATGTCCACCAAACGTGATCTTAAAAGTGATTTTTGTATCAAACGAGGTTCTTAATATTATACGAGTAATTAAAAAAAATTTGATCCTGAAAACAAACAAAGTCCTTAAAGCTAAAATTTATTAACAAATTTGTTTTGAATGTTTTATTACACTAACAAAGACGGTGCTAAAATGAAAAATTCCATCCGACAAATATACTCCTAAAAATTAATATAAAGCAACGCACATCATCCTGAATTATTTGTAATAAACACATTTTTTTTCTTAAACATGCTCCTGAAACTATAACGTACTAACACACATGGCCCTGACTATATTTTGTTGGACATTTTTATTGTAATATCACTACATAGTATAAAACAAAGTCTCTTTTTTGTCCCTATGTCCCTTTGTATGCTTAAATCTTTGAAACTACGCAACGGATTTTGATGCGGTTTTTTTTAATAGATAGAGTGTTTTTTTAATAGTTACATTCAAGAGGAAGGTTTATATGTATAATATCATCAGTTAAATAGGCTATATATTTTTTACCCGTGCAAAGCCGGAGCGGGTCACTAGATTACAGGATCTTATTATTTTTAGTCAACTTTTGTATATTTTTCAGTTATCATCCAAAACAAATGAAAGCGATAAGTGCAAATATGTTTACGAGTATGTTTCGTTCACTCATTTTTGTTCTGAGAAATTCGGGATAAGTGTCGACAGTGCCAGTTCACATAAAATGGGGCTCCACTGGATTCTACAGCACGTTATTCTCGGGGAAACTGCATGTGCGAACTGCAAAATAACATTACTGAGGTTAGGCGTAGTATTCGACGTAGCACAGTTGTTTGGGGCTTGACTCTGTATCAGTGGGTACAGGGTTCAAATTCCGCTTGAGCATGGATTCATGAATTTCTATGTACATTTTTGTAATAAAAATACATTTGCGAAATGCGTCGATATATTACGATAAGGGCAAGCATCGTGAGGAAACCTACCTGTTCCCCAACAGGTAATAGTTAGTGCTTGTAAATGGCAACATGGCTTGCCACCTGTCACATTGAGTATAAACTATCTGGTCAACACGTGAGTTCGAGGTTCCCATAGAATTACTACCTTCGCAATTGCGGAGATGCACACCTGAACCTATGACTATCCCGCAAGGGTAAATGGTTGTGAACGTGTTTGCCTTTTAGTTAGGCGAAACTACTTGTCTCCTATATGATTAGTTTCTAAACAATGAATTTACAAAAACATATTAGTACAATTACTATTTTAATACACGCGAAACTTTAATTTAAATTGAAGTACATTTATTTCCATCTGTCTTTTTAATTGAATTATTGTCTTCATCTGTAATCCTATAGATCAATTGAAATGGTAATGAAATGTAAACAACTCGTGATAAATTTTTCATATAAACCATTATACCTCATAAGTATGATAAATTAACAATGCTAAACTGGTATCAAACAGCCGTCAATCATACCAACGTTTGTTCCCATCAGTGTATATACTCTACTTAGCAGCACTGAAAATTCTTTCAAACATGACATCAAAATACGAAAGTAGGTTGAGTTATTACAAGTACTTGTGACGCCTTTTTCTTTATATTTCAGATTTGAGTTTCACTTCTCAATGTACTGTTTTGTATTCAATAAAACCGTAGCCGCGGGCCTTTCCTCGGAGCAAGAGGAATGCTACGAGTGTTTCGCAGGAGATTCTCCCGAGAAATGTTCGAGAATTTTATCGTGGCTTGCCGAACACGTCACATTACTTACTACGGAATTTCGTAGCTGAGGATATGTTGAAATTATGTAGAATGGAAAGCTTCTAAGGAGGAGAAATGTGAACACTTTTATTTATTATTTGTGTTCATTTTTATCTGTAATTGAATCAGAATTTTATTTTGAATAACAGACCTGGATACCATTTCATTAGCAAACTACAATCATTTTGATTACACCGTTCGATGTCAGGTTCATATTTTGTTAAATCAGCTCAGAATTAACATTAGAATATAGAAAAGCTAAGGGATATTTAATATCCATCGAGTTAAAATATTACTTATCAGATAACCTATAAACTATAACTATACTCGTAGTCAACTATAAGTACTAAAATCCAACTAGATTTTTTCTATAGAACTAAAACGCTGAAGCGTTCTATTGGAATTGGTAAAAAAGCAACGGCAGAGTTGCCGTATCCATTTGAAATCTATCTGGGCCGGAACAAACGCAAATTGCTTTTATCTATCGACGCAGTGGCTGCCGGTATGAATTCTGAAGGCTTAAGCCGCGGTCACAGTTTGCGTCACTTTTATAATAACTAAACTATTTTTAGCTTAATTGGAAAAACTACCATAACACTAATTTGTAGGTCAGAAGAGAGTTTTATGCTCGTTTAGCTACTTTATTCAATATAAATTATGAACCTGAAATCTTTACTATTTTACAGTTTTCAGTATTGTCTTAAATTATTTTGTTATTGAAACTAAACGAAATAGATTGTTTGCTTACAAAATATACTACTCAAGTAACATTTAGTTTTCAATGAAATTGAAACTAACATAAATCAAATACTATATTGAAATGCGTTTGTATCTATCATCATCAAGTATTCATAATAATTTATAAAAAAATGTCAAAATGATAAATATTTCATTTTTATATTCAATTCATCAAAGTTGGAATATACTGTAGACTCAGCTTAACCCTGTGCTAGTAGCAGAAAAACTGGAGCGATGCATTCGATGGACTTTTCCAAAACTGGTACAACATAAATGCATTGGGGCGATTTGCTCTTGCAAAGGTGACAAGAGCAACTCTGTTACTGAACACCGGCGCGCGTGTCCGACACTTTATTCCTACATACATAGATGGCGCTTGTACGCAGAAACAGGTTACTAACTGTATAGTTTTGTTTTATAATAGATACCAACTATATATGTAGATGTGTGTCACAGGCAACTAAGATAACTAAACTGAATCGGACTTATAAGTTTTGTGGTAATAAACTAGATAGTATGACTAATATTTCTACATTACTCTTCTTTTTGTGTTATCTAAGCATCAATTCATACGAGATATGAAGTACACAAAATCATTTTTCTAAGATAATAATAATATATTTGGACATTATTACACCTATTGAACTAGCCCCTTGATAATTACATTCAAGACTTGTGTTAAAGGAGTGTGCGTTCGCGCAGCGGAATGTTGTTGAATTTAAAGATTTTAATTATGCAGATATTTAGTGTATGACGTCGTATAATTGTGTATGGTAAAAAAAAAATTGTGCACGCAGCCATTGTGGAGAAATTCACCAAAAACTGATTCCGCTGGGCGAACGTTCGCCCAGCGGAACTTTTTTTGATCCATTGACTTTAGAAGAAAAGAGATGTGTCCAAAAATTTGTGTGTATTTGTGTGTAATTGTGTATGTATGAATAAAATTAGTGCATGCATAAACTTCGGAGAAATTCAAGTTTCCGCTACGCGAACGTTTGGCCATTAGCTAGTTTTCATACAAAGCGCTTACATAGAGAGCTGTAGATTTTTACATACGTTGTTTTGAATTTGTTTATATTTGTTTAAAAACAGATTTAGAAAAAAAACGTAAGGCTTAAAAGATAAAAATATAAACGTAAAATACGCTTATTAGGTCTTAGTTCTTAAAGTATGCACTTTGGGGTCTAGATTTTCACGTTTATACAAACCTTGTAAGTGTCTGCAACACGTTGCCAAGTATCAATGATGTTCCGTTAGTAATTAAAGAGTTATAGGACAATTTACCACGAATAGATCACTGTTTACAAAGCAGTCAAATATCATGACGTTCTAAAGGAATTGCATGGTAAAATATATGCCAATAATTAGTGTATTCATTCAACTATTCACATGCAAAATTTCATGTCATTAAATTCAGTAATTAAAGAAAAACAATTATAATACTGACGAAGCATCGAAAACCTACATAACCCGACCAAGTTCGGATAGCTACAAAAAAGCGGCCGTGCAATATATTTAGGTAACATCCCAAAATTTACAGTATAATACCGGTATTGAATTGGTACAGGTGATAACACAATTGTTGTCTCGATATAATTTATAGGTCATTTATTTTTGTACACCTACTTTTTTAAATGTATTTTACTATGACAGAAAGTAGGTACCGTTTACGTAGGTACTTTATTTAAGTATGCGCTTGAGACTTGAGATATAATCTAAATACAGTGTAAACTCTTTATAACGTTATTCTCTATAACGATAAACTCTCTATAACATAGAAAAGACCACAATTTGGTTGGTTTACCTTAAAACCCATACATTGATACACTCTTTATAGCGCAGCCGCCATTCTCTATTACGAAGCATACTTAATTTATATATCAGTTTTTGGTGAATTTCTCCACAATGGCTGCGTGCACAATTTTTTTTTTACCATACACAATTATACGACGTTATACACTAAATATCTGCATAATTAAAATCTTTAAATTCAACAACATTCCGCTGCGCGAACGCACACGTTAAAGGAGCTAATTTACGTAAATTTAAGAAAAGTATACTTATTATATATAGATACATCCATTTATACGATATATAATCAACGACCAGACTGGAAAGCAAATAAAAGCTTAGTTTATAACTCTGCCTCTATCGGGAATCGAACCTGGAATTTCATGCTAAGCGTTCAGGGAGCTAACCAATCGCACCACGGAAATCGTCAATGATATACTTTGACTACTGATGTTTCAGAATGTTAAATAACTACAATATATCCTTGTAAAAAGCATGTTATCTTTTAATACTTTTCCTCCTTCAAAAGGTACTAAACGCCACGAGATGTAAATTAGCAAACACGAGTAAGTAATCCACTCAGAAAAATGGATCAACAGCATCCATGTTTGATGAATTGCGAGAGGAATAAAAAAGACAGCGCTGCATAAGCACCCTTGTTAATTAAAACAAATGAAGGCCCTCGATGATGGATGGCTTCCAAGAGACGCCTGTTGTTGCGAAACGCTTATTAAGTTACGCAAGTCCGCCAATATTTATGTTTCATTAACGCTGCCCAGCCTCGAAATAGACTGCACACATCATCAATGATGAGGACGTTGGTCAAAGGATTCAAAATTGGAAGAGCCAGATTTCCGGGGTTATGATGATACCAGGACATGGTCCATTTATGGGTTATTATGATATTGATATGAACAACTTTTACCACGATAACGCTATAGTTTGTCTCCAACGTTATATCTACGCCGAAATAAATAATAGACGTAAGTCTAGCTGGTGAAATATCGCGAGAAAAACTATTTATTATCTGTAACAAGCAAATATCTGTGCCTATATGTAGTGACATAGAACATCATCTATCAGATAGCGTGCCGATTACCAGATGAACATATTAGATGAGGCCATAATTGACTTACTCTACAACAACGAACAGTGATATTCAAACCTCAGTTTACCACACAAGCTTACGGTGGAATAGTGTATATAAACACAACTTATCAAAGAACACAATATCGGATTCCATCCACGGACTATTGCGGTTTCCCTAACACGATTTATCCTCTTGCAAAGAAACATTGCGAAAGTAAATTTAAAGTTGGGTCACGTATCAGGAGTTAAGAATCAAGGAATTCACCTCAACACTCCTGTATTTATTGCTAAGCCATTTGCATACTATCTGCTATAGAAATAAACAGAGGAATATACAACAGTACTTTTAAGCTCTTAAAGTATGGAGAAGGTATTCTATTTTATGTTTTTTTATTACTGACTGTTCCTAACCATTAATATTTTCATGGAAGTGAGAAGCTGAATTTTACCACCGTCGTATGTACAAAAATGTTTAGTCAGCGATTACCCAAAGCCCATGTCTCAACAAATCTAGCTATCACCTCACCAGTACCTAACGAAACTAGAGGTTAGTATATCCCTGTTCATAAATAATGACTATAAGCCAATTGTCAACCTGTATATCAACCTAAATACTAGACTCGCTCAGCATTGCTTTCTTCAGTGAACTACTCACATGTGTGTAAACGCAGCTACAGCCGTTGTTATTATTATAGATATCATTATCATATTATAATAACATCAATATTGTTTATTACTATTATTATCTTCTAATTATTATTATAATGGCTTATAATTATGTATCTCATAAAGTGTTTACGCCATTCGACTTATACCGAATTATGTTAATGACGTACAAACATCAATCCGACATGCTAATCCCAATGTTTAGTTAATTTATCGCCGCGAACTCAAACATGCACTGTTTGCCAACTAAACAGCGGCTGTTAGTACAATACATGGGCAAACAGTGGAGAGGTTCCGTGATTGGAAAGGCATTCCATAATACCAGGAATTATCTGGAAGAAATCTACCTCCCCTGGATAGGTAGTTATTGTTAATCTTCAAATAGTTTTTTTTTCTATTTATTTGTGTGTTTTATCGTACATTGGTAAACTGCACGTAAATGCTACCTGTTATTGTTAAGTGCCCGGATGGGTATTCACCTCCTGTAAGTTAAGTGAAAACTTTTTGAGGAAATATCAAATGTACAGTCATATGTAATATTGCTTTCTTTTCTTTTAATAACTAAGTATAGATTATTTTATTATTCTTCAGCATGTAAGTTTTTTAAAGTGAACTAAAATATCCTTATTTTGAAGTAAAATTTAATAGTATCAGCTCTTATGTCATAAAATTATTCAATTACACTTGAACTACATCTTTGCATACACATCACTGATACAATTAAAATACTTTTAGTATATAAAGTGCTACATTATCCTTCGAATACATTTCCTTGAGCATTAAGGGCGGGCGCACACCTGAGCCACCTCTTGGCACAGAGCCAGGCCCTCGCGAGAAGAATGAGTCCCACAATACATTCTGAATGGAGTTTGATTACTTTCAATACTGGTGTCTTGGTTTGGTTAGAACGAAAGAAAGAATGTTTTAAGGAAAAGAAATCATAAAGAAAGTATTCAAACGACACAATATTTAATGTAATGAAAAATGTATCGTGTATGATTTGACACTTTTCCAATTAGAGACTATGAAATGATAGTAATATCTGCCTGTTTGGCTGTTTTATGCGTAATATAATGATTCCTAATGAAACCCGAAATCATAAGTCAAATGTCACTAAGCGAACGTAAGAAACTGGTATTGCTATTGGTCATTGTAACTTCGCATCTGATTATGTAACAATTGCACATTTACGAGATATGACTATAATAAAGACTAAATCAAGAACCTCCGAACTTAACTTAAATACTAGCATGCATAATTGTTTATAATATAATATTTAATTATATTATAAACAATGTTTTCATACAACTATTTAAGTTAGCGTATAAAACGAAGGGCTAATGAAGCATGCAGAAGGCAGCGACCGTAACGCTTTGTTTGCAAGAAGCGATCTTCCATTAACGCTGATTTGTAGTACAAACTCTCGTAGTATGAGAAGCAAATTTCAAAATTTACAGCCTAATTTGCTTAGGAACTAACAAGCTATGAAGCCTTTTGTGTAAGATAGAATATTGTTACTTATATATAGTTCTATATGCATGTACATTGAAACGCAGTACAGTAGGTGACATTATTGGGATATACGCAACTATAATCTAAATCAAATCTGCAATTAATTCAATCAAAACGTAAAATAATAACTATAATAACAAATGAGATATTATACTTTTAAGGTGCTATCCATTAGTTGCTGCTGTAGCCCAGTAGCTAAAACCGTTGAATTCTTATGAGAATGGTTCGAATCCTGGCTCTGGCATGGACCAATGAATGATCTTTTTATATGTGTTTTTCATTAACGTACATAATTAACAGTCGCTGACGATGAGCGAAAACATCGCGAGGAGACTGCCTATCACTCTAGAAGAGTAATAGCCAGAGCCTAAATACGGCGATACGGATCACAACCTAACGTTGGGTGCTATCTAGTGAAACGTGGGCTTGGTTTGACCCATACCTAACATCCCTCCGAAATTTCAAAGACGTCCTCTCAAGCCTCTTACTACCTCGCCACAATAAAAAAGGCAATGTTATATACAAGCCATGCAGCGTTTGTTTTATGTTTACGAGTATTAACCATATGTACACATAAGCGATAAAGCTAATGAGAAGCACAACCTACTCAGTGTCGCCATTAGCATTTATTTCAGTGAGCAGCCTTCGAGAAGGAGATAAACAAAGCGGATGTTAATTCAAAGACAAACAGACGGCAGGATGTGAGCTTAATTTGCATTTCTCATTAGCGAGGCAACAGTTCCGATAGAGGCAAAGTGCAAGACATTCGTTGTGCAGCCTTAAGGCGCGGTTGCGGTGCTACTCACTTGGGTATGAGGGTGGGGAACTGCTGAATTTATGAGCTGAGAATGAGGTTCTTAAATACTCGTGAAATTAGAGATGTATGTTTTGAAATATACGGTCATAAATATACGAATACAATTGTGTTTTGATAAAATACCAATAAAAATCTCATGTAAATTTCAATTGTATTAAATCATAGAAATTGGTAAATAAAACAAGCATATCACGTTTTCAGACAAATATTTGTATCTATTTCAAAGTATGTATACTTAAAAATAAGGTACATCAATCTTTCTTTCATAAATTATCTTTATACATCCCATCAATATTTCAAAACAACTATCCCATGTAGCTCGGTCCAGGCAGCCGTAACCGCGCCTTAAGCTGAGTCGGCTAGTGGCAGCGCGGGACTAATTTCTCAGCGGAGGCCAATCTTCGCCAGGAACCAGCAACGAGTGCATAAACAGAGAAGCAACTTTCTTAATTAACGTTCCGAACTTTATTTACTCCCTAATTAGTCTACTGCATATTGTTCACGCGCTCCTAGTATCATTTACTGCAGCGGACTTGACAAATGTTTAATATTCCTTGGTCAGTTAGTTATAATGCCTACAAAACAATTCCAATACATACATAAAGTTGAACATTATTTAATCCCTTTTGGAGTGACAGAAGCTCGCATAAACGCCTAGTTTCATTCCTAAGGCTTTGATTTGCCGGGATAGTAGCTTGTTAGCCTTGCTTTTACGTTCCAGACTAACATGATACCATTACAAAACACGTATTCACTTAATATAATCAAAATTAAGTGACATTGGGATTGATCATTATAAATGTAACGTTCTGACTACCTCAAAAGAGTTAAATACCATGAAGCGCATGTGTGTATGTCTTGAATAATACTATCTCAAGACATGTACATGACATCTACAGACTACCGCCGAGCTGGACACCTTTTGAGATTACCACTACTACCTGTGTAATACCATATTTGAAATGAAATTTAATTGAATGAAATGTAATTTTATGTGTTGTGTATTATGTAATCCAATTATTGTCTTTGAATTTTATTGTAAATATTGAATATTGTATGAAATAATTGATGTGGACGTCTCAATAAAGATTTTATTATTTATTACATGTTCACTATAAGGACAGCTAGTTGCCTTTCTTTAAAATCCCAGACAAGCTCGAGACAATTCGGAATTCTTTGCGGTAACTTATGAAATGAGATTTCCTCACCACATGTTCAAAGTTAAGAAAAATGTTTCCAACTTCCGAAAACCAAATGGAATGGAGAATTCTTTTCATATTAACTTTGCCACACTTAAATAACTTATTCGAGTTGAAAGTGAAGGGGTGTAAGTTATTGTTGGAGGTTGCGCTAGCATACCTTTTACAATGTCATATAATTAGTTTAAAACAAAAAACAAACGCGTTCACGATCATTAACCGTTGTGGGGTAGTCAGAGGTTTAGGTATACATCGCCGCAATCGCAGAGGTAGTTGTTCTATGGTTACCTATATATATAGGATTCTCAACTGTACATGTACACATCCTATAGGTAGAATTACGGGGCTTATTTTTCATGTACGCTTAATTTTGAACAATGCACCTTATAGTACTTCTAACATCAACCATTTTTAACAATAACCTATAATGTATAGAAACAAAATTGATGCGTCTAAATTATGAAATTTGAATTTGATCTTTGCTTACACTATAAAGAAACGATTATGATATACATGTAATACAAAATTCAAAGCCATGATTCCCGTGTATGTTGAAAGAGGTTCTCCCACAGAAGCCTAACTTATTAAGCACACTTAACTTGCATCCAATGTTCCTCTAAGTAACGTCGAGGTGTAAACTCAACTCTCTATTAACTCTTCGCAACTAACTTGCAAGCTTCCCGCTCCGAGTACACAACTTGACACGAGTTTAATGAAAGTTTGCGCTTTAAATGTATTGTTCTAGCTTTTTACGTGCACATAGGGTGGTACTAAATTCTGGAAAGGTAATATTAAACTGAAATCTCAAAGATTCTGATTATTACATAGTGCAAGTTAATTTACGTTAATCTAGTAAATCAAGTTTCTTTGATTAGTAGAAGTGAAAAGACAAACGTCACGACCATTAACTCTTGCGGGGTAGTCAGAGGTTCGGGTGTCCATATACGAAATTGTGAAGGTAGTTCTATGGCCACCGGAAACCCACTTGTTGGATAGTCAGTACTCAATGTGACAGGTGGTAAGCCATGTCGCCATTTACAAGCACTGACTATTACCTGTTCGGGGAACAGGTAAGTTTCCTCACGATGTTTTTCCTCACCGCAGTATTAGTAGAAGTAAACTTACGAGTTAACATTGCATTCGTATATAAAATAGAAGCTAAAGCTCTAAAAAATCAAATTCGGTATAAGCCGTAGTATGCGTGCGCAATTTATTCATGGCATTTGGATGTTTATTCAAATCGCTTGCACATTTGCAATTTATACTACGTAAATCCGAAATATACACGAACGTAAAATGGCAAAACCTTAAGCGGATTCGTAGCAAAGGAGATTAACTTCGTACTCCTTCTTGCTACGGGAAAAGCTTTGTGTGCTTTTTAGACGTATGCTAAACTTTGGACGTAAGTCTTCCGGTGATCATTCTGTGCTGCGACTCTTTGTTACAGTTGCATTATTATTTATGTATCTATCACATTATTATGATGTATGAAACCTTGGTTGGTTTTAAATAAGAATATGTGTGTAATGAGACACAATAATTCTCAAATATCAAAATCAGCTGCGTTTGATAATTATCAGTTATATGTATGTGGCATTATAATAACCAGCTTTATTTCATCACATTGTTTCAATGTATACTTCAGTCAAAATATCTCATATACACTCTTGATTTCTCAGTTCTTAGTCGAGTGAAAATGAGTGTCGCAAACACCCTCTCTCACATTCAAAATATGTGTTACTGGAAATATTTGAAAACTAGGAACTATAGGGGATTCCTACGAAATTCATTCAGCCTTGTGCGGGTTCAGATCTCAAATAAAAGATGCACTAGTTACTCATAAACTCCGCAATGTTCTAGCGTTACTTATCATCGTTCATATCCCGCATATTAAAGCTATATATAGTTCTACCACATCCAGTAAAGGACGTGTATATGTCCTAGAAACTGTAACATACTTTTACCTCACCGTATCCCGTACACAGAGGGGTCAGTAGAGATCACGAAACCCTTTTTATCCCTATACAGACTTATCCACTTTCGCTTCATTCCCAAAAGTTAACATTATATATATATATATATATATATATATATATAGATGTTAAAAAAGCATAATTACATAACTATCTCATAGACTTTGGGCAGTTATAAATACTTTTCACGTTTTAGTTACTGTATACATTGTCAACTTCTACACCTTCCCGTTGACTTATACTCTATTTAAATCAGTTCTCGTTTATGCCCCGAAACGCGGCATTCGTGAGTCTTGTGGAGATGTCCTAAGCGGCGCGCATTATCACTTAGCGAGATAAGGCTGTCACGGGACACTTGAGGCTGCGGAGCCCCAGACAAAGGCAGACGGTTCGTGTGGAGACGACGCGAAGCATTAACATACATAGACATGTTGATTATAGAGCCTTTTGAGGATGTCAGAGGTTTGAAAAAACATTAATTTGTTTTGATTTCATATTAAGAAAATCGAATTATTAGTTTGTAAAATAACACACATTAGACAACTTTTATATTTTGTAGGGAAAGCTGAGATTTGTATACTTTTGTAATGATGCAATACTTCATTTATGTTAACATTAAACCAACCTTGCACCAAATAGTCAACATAACAGATAGTAACGCCGTTACATATCGACGCTGCATTTTATCTATCCAAAAAGTTGTTTTCTCACAAAGAATATTCGTTCTTAGAAATTTCCTCGCAACAAACAAGTTTATCGTGACTTTTTCAAAAGCATTTGTTTTGAAAATATGTCTCCATTATTGGAGTTTTATGCAGCGGGGGCCGCCCGACAACCGTCGCAACTTGCATAATAGAGTCTGCAGCATTTGAAATTTGTCGCGAAATAATGAGGCTTTTTGAGAAGAACTCGGAAAATATCTTACAGAATGATAACACACTGATAGTCTGCTATGAGTCAATGATAACCAAATACATTAAGTCAATCTCTAATCATAAAATTAAGTGTTGGGCATATAATGGCACTGTGCTAGTCTGGGACGTAAAAAGAATGCTAATTACCTGCCGTTCTTCCTGGCTTGTCTAAAAAGGCGAAAAAGGGACTAGGGATAAAGGGAATCTACTGGGATATTATATCTCCGAGGTTCAGCCAACCCCAAAAAGGATTAAATAACATGAATGCAATATAGCTTTATTACCAATAGATTACTGCAACTAGTCCCTTAGTCACCTTATATTTACATACTCACGACCTTCTATTCCTTTCTAGGTGGACAGAATTTGAGAAACATCTATTCAGTTTTCCTTAGCAAAGGTATCAAGCTTATGATAGCACCAGGGTCTATTGATTTTAGGTGCAAAGCCAAATAGCTATGATGTAAGAAAGACGACTATTCCACGTTGTTGTTACATCCCAGACTAGCTTAAATACAACAGCTAGGCGTGATATATTTACGTTATCCTAATGAAGCACTCAATGACAACATTCTTTGAAACATTTTAGTGCTGAGGCATTTATCTGTCTAGACAATGGGAGTCTAGACTTTGAAGCATCTTAAATATTTTGAGGAGATCTCGGTGAAAGTGTTTTATATAGGGCTATTGAAAATACTTCAATTGTACTAGCTTGTACTAGTCTGGGACAGTAATTTAGTTAGCTTAAAGCGCGAATTGGTTAATGGTTGAAAAATACCCTATCATGAACTCATTTAGTACCTAATCAATCAGTTTTCAATATACATCTTCCAAGTACTTTTTCATATTTGAGCTGGATAGAAATTATAGTGTGTTAAATCTGTCGAAATAAATTAAAATCAAAATACACAGCTCAAGTGTTATATCAATGATAAAATGGCAGGAACTTTGTACAATAAGGAACAAAGATAACTGAACACTCAAAAAATATTATTATTTTTCAAAAAGCATGTTATACTATCTCATTTGCACCCTTACACTAACTTAACTTACACACTGCTTCCACACAAGCAATTTTAAACTCTATTGCTTCCACATTACAGTTTAGAATATAACACGTTACTATTTATGAACACTCGTAGCCCTACTTAGCAAGTTTGTCTGTTAATTAATAAAGTTGTTCTCAAAGTACCTGCCATACAATTTAAGTTGCTAACTTGCTACGTTAGGCAACTATTGAATTTGCTAATTAAATGCACTTGTGTACGGGTTTTTAAACTCTGACTAGACTAGAATGTAATTGAATAAATAATAGAGGTTTCTTAAAGAAACCTAATTATATGCAAATAAAAATACTGAAATGTTCACAAAAATATGGCTAAACGCACACCAATGGTTAGGTTTGATTGGGACTGTTTTATTTTGGAATGCAACTCAGTATTTTTGATGTGCATTTTAATAACTTTTATTTTGTTCAAAGACTAGCCTTTCTTTAATGTGACGATGCCATATGCATACTGTTTTATACTACTATCACAATTCCGATAATTATGGCATCGTAAACCATTCTAGATATATGATTTTACTGGGGTTATATTTACTTCGAAACCTATGTATGCAAGGGCGTACGTACAATTTGGGTTATTTATGCATATTATTAAAATATAATATTTACAGACATAAATTAATACACAATCACGAGAGAGAGACTTTCGAGAACAAAAATCACGTAATATTGCAATGTTTAGTTAACATTTGAGATCAACATGCAAGTCTTTAGCACAAAAAAGATCCCTGGCACTAATTACAGGCACACTTGAAGCCTCAACGCACCTATTCTACGCGCAAGCCACCTGTACACGTAGCTGCAGCCGTGGGTTCCGTGTTCGAGACAAGTTTGACTGTTCATTCAGTTAAATAGTTGTTAGTGCGGTAATGTTGGAAGTTGCGCCTCACGTGCCGTGCGGACGTGCTCATTACTCTGTGCCTAGGCGGAGGCTGCTGCGGGCCTGGGATTCTATAGTGTAAGTAGCTGTTTAATTTCTGGTAATTATGAGAATTGGATGGGGTCAAGAATGGTGGATATGGACAACTGAACCTTTGACTACTCTGCAAGGGTTAAAGGTCGTGAACGCGTTTGTGTGTTTCTTTTTGGATAGTGTGGATGAACTGTATTAGGCGATGTATTAGTATTAGTGTTATCAATATTGATTATAAATGTAAATAGAATCGTAATAGTTATACTTAATGTGACCGAAGAAATATAACAATCAAGGTTCTGAAGGGAAAAAAATACATGTTGGAAGAACGGTTTATGAAACTGAAGGTCGTACGTAAGCTTTTATCTTCGTGCACCGAACAAAAAGATTTCTCTCTGTGATGGTGCCTCTCCGACTAACGAAGGTTGGCAGTCACTTTGGCAAATTTAGTCCGATCCCTGGCGAGATGGAACAACTCGGCGGCACTCTTGATTCCCGTCCACTCTCGTATGTTGCGGAGCCACGACTTTTTCCTTCGTCCAACACCTCTTCTTCCGGCTATCTTGCCCATCATTATGAGTTGCAGCAAGTCATATCTTTCATGTCTTAAAACATGTCCGAGATATGCACCTTTTCTTTTTTTTGACAGTCTGCAGTAGCTCTGGCTGAGAACGGTTTATTCGACGAAGTACTTCCACATTTGAGACCTTCTGAGTCCAGCTAATGGCTAGAATACGCCTATAAGCCCACATTTCAAATGCTCCTATTCGTCGGCATAGATCTTCTGTCAAAGTCCAAGACTCGCAGCCGTAGAGGATGACTGGCCAAATGTAACACTCAAGTAGGCGTATCCTTAGGGCAATTTTAAGACCTTTGCTACAAAGGATGCTTCGCATATTGCGGAAGGCACCCCTCGCGATTTCTATACGGGTCTTGATTTCCTGCTCACTGGTCCACTTCTCGTTAAGCCAGGTACCTAAGTACTTGTACTTCCTCACTCTCTCAATTGGTTTGTCTGCCACCTTCAGTGTGATATCTTGTAAGGGGTCTTTAGAGACTATCATGAATTTGGTCTTGGCTACATTCATATTAAGGCCAGCTCTCACACTACACTCGTTTACCCGGTTCACTATTCGCTGGAGATCGTCAGCATTTAAAGCTATTAGAACTGTGTCGTCTGCGTATCTAAGGTTATTGATAACCCGCCCGTTGACTGTAACGCCACAGTTTAGGTCTACAAGTGCTTCTGCTATAATCGCTTCTGAGTAAACATTAAATAAGGTAGGTGAGAGGACGCAGCCCTGTCGGACCCCTCTCTTTATCTCCACTTCCCTTGTATCCTCTCCTTCGACCCGAACTGTCGCACTCTGTTCCCAATACAGGTTCTGAATCACTCTGATATCTTTGTCATCCAGGCCTATGTTCTGAAGAAGTTGAATGAGTATATCATGTCTCACCCAGTCAAAAGCCTTTTCGTAATCGATGAAGCAAAGATATACGTCCTGTCTCATATCACGGCACTTCTGCACCTCCCGAGTCCCCTCTCCGGATCGGAATCCAAACTGGCAATCACTCAATTGTTCATCACACTTTGCTTTTATGCGTTCATGAATTATGTTAAGGAACAGTTTAAGCAATTGGCATGTTTTAAACAAAAAGATAAAAATAGCAAATCCAACCTTAATCACATACCTAGCACAATCATCCCTATATTCTCCGAAAGTGTAAACAGTTTTTTAAGTGCTTTTCGCTTCGATAACCTGTTGTGGGAGATGAATATTTAAGAAAACTCTATATTAAATCATAAAACATTGTACAAGGTTTTAATCTAAGTTAGCCACATTCAATTTAAGTAAAGCAATTTCGAGCAATTTATATTTCTTTTAAGAATTACAAAATGCTCAGTCATCGCAATATCAGTGTACATTATGGGTCCATTCAAAAAAGGTCCCAGTCAAATGGGCCGAAAATCATTTCAATTGCAAGCATTGGGCGTCTGGCCCCACCATTAGGTGACCTTACATCCATTTGCGAGCGGAGCCTTAATGCGAATTGTGAAAGACTTCGTACATATTCCATTAGTCAAAAGTTTAAGCCATGAATATTTATTGAAATCATCTTTGGAACTTCGCTTCAAAAGGAATGGCGATTAATTTCAAAAACGTTCTATTAAAATATACAATAAGTGTTCTTGAACGTTTTATGTTGGTCTGGGATTCCAGTGAAATGTAAGTAGTCCCTTGCGATCCGTTACGTGGTCATAAATACATCTATATAGGTACTTATTACTTATCATTCCTTGATAACACAATATTCATGGAAGTGGCTACCCCAATGTCTATAACTACTGCAGAATACAAACTACTGACAGAGAACTAAGTTAAAAGTGATTTGTTTTCTGAGATGAAACGTTAGTGCATGGTAATTCATGAAGTGTCCTTTGTTGCGATAGAAGTCAGAGTAAATGTTTGCGTCCGAGCTAAGTTCATCAGAGGATATAAGAGAATACATACATTTATAAGAGCGTAACTATATATTAATGTTTTGAATTAAATGCATATCTGCACTAAGTGAAAACTATCCTTTCAATGGCTGCCCAGTGCTGCGGCAGGTGCGAGGGTGTTCGCTCGTTCATCATGCCCAACGTCGCTGCTCCAGATAAATGCAGCGGAGCCCCCATTCATCAATTTAAATGCGATAACTTATTGCTTTTCACTTATTATAAACATTGAATAGAAATTCAGTTTCAAATAGTTGTTTCTTGTGGTATACTAAGAGTAAAGCGGCAAACCGTTTTTCGTTCATCGCTAACACTTCTTTAGACTCGGCCTATTGCCGTAATTATATATTTCTGACCAAGGATCTGTACAACCTAAAAATGGTGAAAGGGTTAGGTCTAGTATAAATATACCATGCTTGTCTTAAAAAGTGTGTAACTATTTTTCTTCATGTCGCTGACTATATCGTACCTATAAGTTTTACACCACCACCAATGATCCTTGACTTAGTAGAATTTCAACTACCGAAAATCAAAAATCATAGAAAGTTCTGTAAAAATTTAGGTTTTTCCATCTTTTTGTGTATCGTTAACATAAGTATATATCACATTTTCACTTAATAAAATTAACTTAAACCAGTTCTGGGTTTTGAGCACAACTACATAATTTGTTGATCCGCCATTTGTTCCGCAGGCCCCTGCGAAGGCTCTATGGGCGGGGCTTCGTGGCCGGTGTGCCGCGGCGGCTTTTGTTTCCACGCTTCCGGTCGGAGCTACTAAATTATATCAAATAGACTTTTGTATTAAATTTGACTGTTGACTACGAATTCAGTTATTGTGTTCAACTTAACAAGAGTATAAATTATTACGTTGATTCACTGCCTAATCCTTAGAATAGGTCTGCTCCTTCTATATAGAGAAAAGTGGTTTCAATATATTCTATAATTCAATTATTTAGTAATTGCGGCGATAGTAAATACATACATACTATTAGATTAAAGGAGTAGGCAGAGATTACGCATCCCCATTTGTCTCGATCCTGACAAACCACTTTCGCTTTATTGATACTCAGATACCTCCTTATACACTCTTGGCGGTTAATTAAAGGTATAATATCTGGTGTCTATCTGACTTTTATGTGTCTTTTTGGGCTGGCTCCTATGTAACCCTTCCCCTCACCTATACAGTAGATTCCTTTTCTCATAACATGTCCAAACCATCGAAGCATGCATTTTCAATCTTAGTTAGTACATACATCCTTTGAACCACAACTTTCCCTTATCAAATTATTTTTAATTCTATCAATGTCAATCCTTACATTAACATATTTATATAGTATTATTCTCTTTCTAGAAGTCCTTTATACATCAGTATCAATGTGTATATGTTTTTACGATAAATAGCTCCTTATTAAGATTCAGATTCTCTCCACACTTATGTAACAGTATGTAATACAAAATTGTAGTGGCACAAAGGCTCGTAGTTATGTACAAAGGTTCAATAAGAAATCATCGCAGCCTAACACACCTCAAACCACCTCGCAGAGAGCTGGCTCCGAGCCAACGACGTTAAGAATCACATCCTCGGAGCATTCTTTGAAAGGCTTTTGAGATCTCCACGGTCTCGCCCCGAGGCATTCGTAGCAACTGCCGTAGTACTGACATCTCTCATTCAAATATTAAGGTGTGACTACTACGAATATTTTCTTTTGAGTATTGTTCTATTATTTGGAACAATAATAGAAAATATTGTGATCAAGGCAACCTATGCCTCAAAATCGATTCGATCTGTTTGAGACAGTGATAAATATCATTAGTTGTCACTACTCACGTGTAATTTTCAAGTTATATTTACTATATTATGAATCACACCTAATTTATACATATTAATTTAACACAAAATACACTTGTAAGTCCAATAGAATTCGCAGCTAGAATTTAATTTCTGCAAAGCCACATTATAGTCGGAGCTTAAAGCTCGCAACGTAGCACTGCAATGAAAATATCATGCAAAACACTCTAACTCGCAATGCCTGAAATACCCAGTCAACAGAAAAGAGATTTGCTATGCTACGAGAGAAATATTCGTAGTCCGGTTTTAGCGCTTTAATTTAATGCACTTTTATTCTGCTCGTGTCTGCATTTGTTCTGCTTTATTTATGTGGTACGCTATATCTAAAAAAGAAAGATAATTATATACACACTGCAGCTATGAAGCCTTTGATAAATTCTAGATCTAATTAGATCCTAAGTAATACGTATCCTGTATCACGTCTATTTATATATTTCTCTATTTAGTCCTATACACTTCAAACTTGTTGTTTTTATTTGTGTTATTGTATTATTTATATCCTTATAAACTTTACAGCTCTATTACTAACACACTTACACATAATGCTCGTCTCCCTACAGACGGGTAGGCACATATCACGAATCCCTATCTTCTCAGATTCTAACAAACTACTTTCACGTCATTCACATCCATTCACCTCCTCATACACGGGCTTATACGTACTTCGAACAACAGCAACTGTTTCGTTCACTCCATAAACAAATGTCTACACACGTCCATTAGTTTGCGTCACAGTAGTAAGTAATCCTCGTGTAAGGCTTCTTCCCGTGATTTGTTGTTAAGAGAGATTGGATCACGCAATCGGTTCGGGAAAGAACCTTGATCGATTGCTGCCTAATGCCATTTGAATGTTCACTATTGCTTGTTAGCAACAATTGTTTTTGCTGGGTTTCCTCCTTCATGTACTTATGTCCTTTATCGTTTATATAGATATATATTTATACAAAGTTTATATTCGACCCGCGTGAAGAAGACAAGATGTAAGTGATTCAACTTACAATTTATGATCAAACAATCATACGTTTATTTTAAGTTTACTTGAAACTTCTTTCAGTTAAATTTTAGGTCTGTGTACACATATTTACCGATTTTAAAAGTATTAACTTTACCAACCAAAAACTATAGCCAAAACAATTATAGCTTTATTAGTTAACAGAGTGCCAAAAGAGTTAACAATCGACGTATCTATGTATGTAACAGTAGCTACGAGTAAAAGCTGAAAGAAGGAAGTGAGAAATCAATGGCAGAACCATTCGCACCCTTACAATGGCCTAGAAGACCTATTTCCGGTCCTTAATTGACTTCCGTTAGTCCCACTTGTTGCTGGCTACAGAAAAAGCCTGATGTATGTGTTCCTGAGCTAGATTTAGGACTCTTTTAGCCAGTCTAGGACGTAAATAGAATGTAAGTAACCTTTTTATTTGGTATATTGTTAGACATCATTTCATTATAGTCTAAGAAATACAATGGTAATACATATGTATAATTTTTATTCTTAACTATATCAGATCAGTCAGAGGTTCATGTGTTATTTCATTTAAGGTATTTGTATTTAGCTTCTATTTAGTGTTACCTAAATCAACTTATATTGCTATCTCAGTGTCGATAACAGATCAATCAAAGCTTCAAATGTAGATTCTACATTCTACATACATATTCACATTCATGAATATTTTAAAACAAACATAACCTACCATACAAAATATAGGAGGCGTTTTATCAGTGACCATTCGCTAGCCCCTCATCAAATTCATTTCACAAATCTTATCTCACATTTGCGATATCTTAACAAAAAACGCATATAGTTAGCTACTACATATCAGACTAGCAAGCGGTATTCGGTAACAAACTTTTCCATACATGATGCTCAATCACTGGCTTATTACGAATTCACAATTCCGTAGCAGAATACTCCGCAAAACCAATATGAGGGGAACGTTTGCAACCTGGTTCAACTTCGTAGCATTATGCAACCGTAGCAAGCTTTATTAACTTCGGAGTTCATGTAAAACCGTGTCACAGGCGTGTGTATGCAAAATACGTGAATATTACGACCGTTATTTTATTCGGGGTAGTGATCATGCATATATGTATGTGTCTGTGTGATAAATGAAACCAAATCAATCTAAATCATATGCCTAATGTTAAAAGAAGACTTTATTGCTAATATAGACTCAAAGCTTAGTCAATTATGAGTTCATATAAAAATAATATCTGGTATAACAAGGTAGGAATGATTCGCTTAATATAATGACCTCGTTGCTTGACGTGAAGCACTCATTAGGTACAGAAATACATACTTCAGAAATGTAGTCTGCTGACAAAGTATTAACTGTGTACTTTTTCTGTAGTGTACCTCTTATGTTAGTTTATCTCAACAACAATATATGTAAAGTGTATATTTATAACATACTTTACTGAATTTCAAATGATAGTTTTGGATACACCAATTATGAAAAAGCCCTCCCCGAAATCGAAACCAATGTTTAAGGCCTAATTGTACTTAAAAAATAATTGATTTGTTACTGTTCATAGTCCTATCTCTCCATTCCATTAACATATGTACATCTTTTCATGTATACAATCATCTTTAGCATCAATTTCATGGCCATAGTGAATATGAGTGGCAGGTGGATAGCACAGATTTATCAACAATGTAAGGCTCGACCATACACGTTATCAGATAGATCAATGGCGTGGCTAATATCGGCCATTGAGCCTCCGCACAAAGGCTTTCACGGCCCAACAAAGGCCTAACCGCTGGCACAGCGCGCCACAATAAATTATTCAGGGGGTTCATTAATCAACTTCTTATTCAAAATTCAATAAGTTAACAGATTTCATTGGTAACTCAATCGAAACAAAAGCCTTTCTGTCAAATTAGAAGCCTCCCAGGCAAAGCGAGGCTCTAAAATTATACAGTTTAGGTGCAAGGGGTTACAATCTTAGTATGTAACAAAAGTTCATAGTAAAAAAACCTTTGCAAATGTATGTGTGGCTTTAAACTTATGTTTTATATAAACTAAACTTATAAGCAAAAAAACTAATTAATAATTAAAACCTAAAACGATCCCTCCAAAATTGAAGACAAGCTTCCTTTTCTTTCGAATCTGGAACTCATATAACACATAAGTTCTATACGTACATTCATATGTTTATGACCAGAATCTGTCCTTATTTACTCATATTTGCATATTGAGCACTGCGTACAATTCACTTTTTGATCAATAAATTTATGTTAATTTATTCCCATACAGTAAAATTGTGTCAGTAAAATATATGTATGAAGGTATACGTATGTACAAGAGTATCCTTAATTGTCTCAAATAGTTGACACAACATTAGTTATCGACTTGATATATTAAAGAAATCGTATTGGAAGTTTGATGATATTGGTGATAGATTACTAATTCACCAAAGAGAATATTCAATCAATCCCTGGTGTCTTAATTGCCTCCTGAAAGGTGCTAATTATATCCAAAGCAACTTGTTAGTCTACACTAAGTATTCACTTCAGACGAACATACTAAGGATCTCATTACAAACTCATGTCGCAAGTATTAATAAATAATTTCAAACAGCGTTTACACGTGTCCCAACGATGCGAAATCTCTCCATACCTGAACAACAAAATGGCGCCCGAAGAATCTCGAAACAAATAACATTTCGGGAAACTTTCGAACGTTTGGCAAGACTTGCGAAATGTCAGAATTTTGATTCGAATTGTTTCGCGGCGTTCCTCGGATTGACATTTTAATTTTGCGCCGACATTTTTGCGTGAACCCCCCTCCCCCGGCGCTTTTGACGCGAATCCCCCGCTTAATGAACCCCCAATGACACGGCATTGTTTCGCATTTAATTACTTTTTCGATATTTCAACCCTTTGCTTCGCTTACAATTGACTAAAGTCTAAGTCTCGAGCTGGTCTGGCTTTTAATGTATTTACATTTTTCCTAAACACGACGAAATAGGTCGTTACATACGTAGATCATCATTCATCAGGTTTAATAGACGTTATATACTCGTTTGTCTAATATCTGTCTATGCAATCCTTATTTTATTTTTAGTATACTAAAATATTTATTTTTTTACTTATTTACTTTTTTATATTCACATATTCACATTCTGAACATCACCACAATGCTGATTACAGCACTAAAACAGCTAGTTTCAATCTCCTAAAGCCCCACACATGAACCATAAAAGTATCCTTAAACAATGAAATCGAATGTTTCCGAAACCTAGAGTACTGGCGGCCATAAAATGGCGGAATTCATTTTAGTGCAAACTCAGGCCACCCTTGTCAAAATTTTACGACCCAGATCCTTCCTGAGGGCTCCAGCTTATCCTCATTTTATTCTGTACACTAGTGTTATAAAGTGAAACAAGAGCATGTGTACAGGGACTGGCAGAAATGTGGGTGCATGAAACTCTATAGTACTGTCAAGCATTTATTTAGGCAAAGATACTAAGTTTGTTTAAATAAATGTTACTCTCCGAAATTGGACTTAAAGAGACATTATCTTTTTTAAATGGTAAACAATATTAAAGATCCAAATGAATTTCTTGATTCTGCAGATAGTCCGCACTTGAAATATGTAATGGTACTGACAATGTCTTCTTTACCCTTTCACTTCAACGCGTTTATATTTATTAATTGTTTTTATTTACTCCTGAAGAGGAAGGGACACAGTTTATGACTGCCTACGAGTATATATATTTAAAACTGGCTGCTTCATATATTAAAAAGCTCATTATTTTGCCTTCATATTGTCGACTGGCACGTCACATTATTTTCCTCTAACAAGCAAACATTCGAGTCTCCGCAACCGCATATTCGCAGGCTAAACCTAATTTCTTAAATCTTCATATGAAAAGTTCCGATGTAAATATTCAACAACTTCGCAAAGAACTCCAATAAAACTGCACAAGTTGCCTAATATGATGTGGAAAGTTGGGATTCCTCATCGCCAGAAAGACTCCGCGGACTGGAAAAATGTGAATCGCTACAGGAATTTATATTGTGGGACGCGACTTTTAAATTGCTATGTTGTGTGTTAACAACGGTAACTAAGTTGGTACAACGGGCTTTGTTACATCAATTAAGTTAAGCAAAATTGTCATTGTTAGGTACATGGTTTACTTATGAATAGTAGTATTTATTTATGAGTGTGAATGAAACGAAATTGGTTTGTCAGGACCTGGATAGATGGGGATCCGTGATCTCTGTCTACCCTTCTACAGGAAAACAGGTGTGATGTGTATGTATGTCAGTAGTTGTATTTAAAATATTGATATTACTATGCAAATTTTTAGTTGTTACACACCAATGTTAAAGTATAATAAAAATATACCGGAATTATTACAGTTTGTTTTTATAGTAAGATAGTTTTATATTGTATCCCTGACTATACATCTATATTTATAAAGCTACATTTTTAAGAAGTTTATATAGCAATACTTATATGTCTGCTAATTACCGTGCTGGATAGAATGTGTGTGTTCCAATACCGCTTTGAGCTCAGCGAGGAACAGAGTTTGCACAGTCGAATGTGCGACGGAGGCACATTGAATATGAGCAGCCATTGCCTCTGCTCAAAGCAGGTTTTGTGGACTAAGCGGCCCTTAATTGTGCCATTAGGGGAACCCAACTATAATGAATGTATTTTGAATAATATGTCGATTCGAGCACCCGTTTTGTTTACTAAGGGAAGCTGTGATGGCCAAAATGTGACGGTTTACCCTTGTCAAAACTGGGCTGGTTGGAGACTGAATTACTTTGCTACTACATACATAGTTTTATTCCTGTGTCTTTTAAACCCATTTTGTAAAAATGTTGGACACTCAAAGTTTTTTCGATCAGTTTTGGAATGATTACGAGCATTAATTTTTTAATTCTTTATTTATGGCTATGCAAAACTATTGGCGTTATTATAATTTTACGAAATATTAATTTATTTTTAAGTTTTTCAGTTCATAGAATAATCTGATTTATATATTTAATAATGAATTTTGAATTTAATATAAAAATATCATGAATATACTTTATCTCTGAGCACCTGTCATCACCTGCATACAGGAATTGGAACAGGTAATAGTCAGTGCTCGTTAATGACAACAAGGTTTTCCTACTGTGAGGTAACCATATTAACTCCGTGATTTAGAAGATGCCGATTTAAACTTCTGACAACTCTGCTAGGGTTAACATTCGTGAAACAATCTTTTTGTATAGAAAAATAGTAACAATATTGCACATCGAATACAAAACGGCGATGTCTCGCATGTTCCCAAGTAAAGTGACTGTCACTTTGGCAAACATTCAGCAGAACATTGCATCCGAGAAGATATTCTCTTTAATATTCAAACAACCACATTTCGAGGAATATGCACATTTCCATGGCATAACATGCTTCAAGGTGGATCTAAGTTTTTGATAGTTCTGTGGATTGTTTAGATGTAATATTTTAGATAAAGAGGTGAACTTAAACTTAGACAACAAAAGACAGAAAGTCGAACTCTTTGACTACCATTAATTCTTTCGTGGTAGTAATTGTATGGCCATTTTGCACCCACGAGTTGACCAGATTGTTTTCATTCACTAAAATGTGCATAAAAATCAGAAACCCTTATTTCCATTCGTGCATGTTCCGAGGTTTGAACACTTATCAGAGTTATAAAATGGAATTACATTACAAGGTCTTACAAGTTATAAGTGCTGTAAACTAACATTCATACTTTCCCCCATATATAATATATTATATGTAGGTACATTTATATAACCTTATATAGTGATATTTAATTCTCAGTCACTTTTAGTCATTACCATAGGAATTGCGATGACATCAATAACAAATATTAGTCACTGTCTCAAGACAATTCCTCAATAAAGTTACAGACACTCAATCAGAACAGATCACTCAATATACTTACTGACACGTTATAAAGAAAAGCACCTAGTACAATTCGACACATCGACCAAACTTTCAATACAAAGCCGTAACCAATCAATCAGGCGCGGCCGCACTAAAAATGTGTTGTCGAATCACCAAAGCAATATATTAGGGAGGCTTAACCGCCTAAACTAGTGCATCGTGATTTATAGGGAAGCAACAGGTGAGAGATCGGAGCGGGAACGTGAATGATGCTGCGTAGACTATGCGCGCCTAGTACTTTTACAGGTAGCGTTTAGTACACCGGGTGAGTATGTGGAGTTGTCAATGCTAGGTTCACACAAACATGTCTTGGGACTAAAGGGCCATGGGTAAATGGAATCTATTGGGGGATGGACTAGAAACCTACTACCAATGTAACATTTTCAATATGCTAATGGAAACCGAAATATGATTGAGATTAAGACATGAGAGTAAGATAGACGCCATTTTGAAAAAGGGTGACGTTAGAAGTATCTATAACCGCCGAGTGTGTATGAAGAGGTGCATGAGTGTCTATGAAGAGAATGTGGTTTCAGTATCGGGACAAATGGGGATCCGTGATCTCTGCCTACCCCTCTATGGGGAATCGCGTGTGACGTATGTATGTATGTAATACTGACAATAAATAAATAAATCTTTGCCCTGTTTCAACTCCGTTTACCCTAAAAGAGAACAAATCAAGCATATGTTTGTATTTATAAATCAATAAAGTGTAAGTTTAAAATTCAAACCTTCTTCGTTAAAGCATAAGCTCTGGTAAATAAGAGCCCTAATCTAGACTTGAGCAACTCTTTAGTATTATTATCAAAGTGCGCTGCTATAAATTTGAGCTTACACTTGTATCGCGATGTCTATAAATTGCTACCTTTCTCCGGCTGTTTCGTTTGGCAGAACACGCCTAAGCCCTGGGCCTTTATTGTGGGCGTCTTGAGAAAAACCTTCCTAATGCCGAAGGGAAGACAGTGATTATGATTCTGCTTCACGTTTAACTTAGTGTTGTTTTGACAAAATAAGGTATTCAAAACATGAATGACATAACATATAGAAAATAAAATAATACTTAGTATAAGTAAAGTGATTTAATAATAGTTTCTCAAAAAATCCAGCTACTATAATAGTGGCAGTGATACGACGATTCTTGCTCAAGAATCAAAGTTAAGTATAAGGCGTTGTTATTATCTGCTTGAGTCGGTGACCATCTACATGATAATTTAAATAACTGCTGGTCAATGTTTGTGAACGGCAATGCTCTCATTATTATCTAGGATATTAACAATGAAGTAAAAATGATATCTTTAATCAGTGACGAACTTCACTTTAGCTTTTAATCAAGCCCAAAAGACTTATCAGTCATAAAGCACTTGTAAAATTTTGTATGAAAGCAGTTACTTTTAAACCTCTGCAAACCCCAAAAGGCTAAACAGCCTACCATATGCTTACCAATATCATACGCAACCAGTTACCATTAAAATTCATGGAGTATTTTTCCCAAGCCCAAATTCGAGCACGTCTGATCAGCGAAAGCCACCAAGAAGTGCGTGAGTACTCAATTTCCCCTGCCAGATATGGCGGAGGTGCCGACATGATTAATGGCTTTTAGATGAGCTGAACTGCCGACGACAACTTTCGCCGTTTTTGTCTTCGCCACCAAAAAATACTGGCCGAAACTCCCCAACCTATCTAACTTTTTTACTCGCGAGATACTATCTTCTGACTGTTATAATAATATGAAACTTTAATGCTAGAAAAAAGGGCAGTTTAAGACATTAAGTTTGTAGAAAATTCATATAATTTTCTAGTTTCGTTAGTCTAGTTAGTTCTAGTAGTTAGTTTAGTCTAACAGACATAGAAAAAGTCTGATTTGTGACGTACTTATAAACGCTGAAGTACCATATGTAGAGTTTTGGATATAAATGCGGTTTATTAACAGTGGAAAAAATAATCAATTATCTTTGTAACGCCTCTATACAAAATACATATAGTTAGTTACGTGTAGTTGTACTTAAATTTATCAAGGAAATGATTCATAAAGTTACTACCATTACCATTGCGACGATTGATACGCGAGTCTCTGATTTACCCAAAAGGAATAGTGGTACTGAAAGAGTTTAAATTTTAATTTGACACGCTTATTTAATCGTTCTTTAGCTTCTATTGACCCTCTGATCACATTTATCTCTTAAGAAATGCTTAAATACTGGCAGCTATTAAGCATTCAATTTACCTAAATATACCTTCTACTAAAATTCAGAAGGTAATAAAAAATAAATGTTATTTATTCAACATTTGAAGAACCCGTGTGATAAATGTATATTTTATTTGATAAAATAAAATATAGTGATCTCATTATTACTGTTATCGCCATCTATATAAAATAAAAACATAAAATATGGATGTTTAAAAGCAACGGAAATGTTTTGCAAGAATCGGAGGAAATCGGAGATGGGTATCTGACCTCTGCATATTCCTCTATAGAAAGATGGGCGTGATGAGTACAAAGAGTCATTATGGTTAATTAAAGAAGGTCATGATCGTTCCATGTGGCGATCGCCTATCTCTGTCTACATTTACTTAGGGATCTAGAGGCGTGAATATATGTATGTATATACAATATATCTAAAGTATTTAGTTGTGATCCAAGTGTAGAAGTTTGACTCTAATTTGGATCTTCATAACCTTTCAAGAAAGAAATTATTATGGCTTAAATAATTTACTCTCCTGTGCTACGCTATGACGTACAAAAAAGTTAAGTTGCAGCCGTTCTACCCAGCATTTCGCAGGAGCGGAAAAAGGACTACGGGTCAATGGAATTTTTTGGGCGATGGGCTAGCAACCTGTCACCGATGTTCCATATAACATTACAACCCCAATATCGATGCTAAAAGTAATCTAGGACAAATAATCTCTCCAAGGTACTGTCCATCCCGAAAGGGATTAAGGACGTGAAGAAACATTAATATCTCGGACCCACTTTGTCATTCCATTAACATTCATACACTTCCTCATACACACCCGGAGTTTATAGGTAATTAATACTACCATTTGTCTTTTTGCGCCCAACCAGACAGATACTAATGTAACATGCTCAGCCGGGATTTGTACCCTTTACCCACCGATACAGAGTCAAGACCACGAACCAAATATAAAGAGGACCCGGCGTAAGTAGCGGTTCCCGTTACGCGGTGCGGAGGCCAAATGGTGTGTTTTAATTGGTGCGGAGTCTAAAAATGTAAAGAAGAAAGAAGATACCTAATTTGATTGGCGATGCCGTGTTTTGATTGGTTGTAATTTCCCCCCTCCATCACGCTTACCTCGTTTCACCCCGCATAATGCCACGCTAGTTTCTATACAAATATTGCGTAAGGACCACTCCTCTTATTCATTACCATGGTCAAGACCCAAACAACTATGCTACACCGAATTATAATATACTTATAGGTAAGTTAAGACATGTCAGCAGTCACTCTAAACTTGAGGAAAGAGTTTTAAAACCCGCTCCGAAGTAATCACGCAGTTGAATGTTTGCCAAGGCTTGTGATTATTGCTTTCAGCCCAGAAATGTTTCAATTTCCTGCAAGGCTCTGCACTGCGGATAGGGCCCGTTGCATGCAGATTGAACCAGCCCCGAGTTAACTAGCTGTCTTTCTTCTTGACATGTCTGAGGAACGAACTGTACGATTTGTTAAATAGGTAAAAAAGAGTTTTTAGTATCGTTATAGATTGTACGTTTTGTGTTGAATATTTATTCAATAGTAATATTATAATCCCTGTAATATTAGAAATGTAGTAAACACCTAAATACCTCCAACGTTATACTAGTAATGATGCATTACGTGTATGCATGTATGTTCATATAGGACTTATATGTGCCATTAATATTGAATATGAATGAAAGGAAAAACTGCTATACCAGCGACCCTAACCAGACCCTATTTACCCATAAACTAGGAAGAAAAGTAGTTACTGAGCATTCTTTTAAATGTTCAGACTAGTCCAGGTCATATTGCAAAACATTTTATTACTAAATATTGTCACTTAGTACACCTAAACAAGAGCTGTCAAAGGCGTCGCAAGGGTTATTATCTAGCTCTCGACAAAGTGTTGTTTTTCAGTCGCCCCCGACAGGAAAAGCGGGCTTTGTGTCGCGTAATTAAAAGAAAATTAAGGCTCATTGTTCCTCAAAGGTGGCTAGGCGTCGCCCCGAGAGCTATTGTGAATAATAAAAGCTACAGGAAAAATACATTGCATAAATAATATTTGCCCGTGTTAAACGGAGGTAATAGTTTTGCAACATACGCTTCTGATAAACCTCTTGGAATAGACAGTAAGTAAGTAGCTAGAATAGGATAACAAAAAAGACAAACGCCTTCATGACGATTAACCCATACGGGGTAGTCAGAGGTTCATGTATCCATCACTGCATTCGCGAAGGTAGAAATTCTATGGCTACCTCGAACCCATGTGTTAACCAGACAGTTAGTACTCAATAGAATAGGACAAATGTTAACATATTTAAAGAAAAAATAACTTAAAAACCTTAAAGATAAAAATATAAAATGTAGGTTTTCGTAGCTCACAATAGGATTACCGCGTTTCCATATCAGTTATATGGTATATATATATATATTTCTATGTATTTCATATGACATAACATCTATTCTTTAATATATGAATGTAAAACTACGAAATTTGAATATCAAAGGATTTACTCGAATAAGTTAAACTCTCTTTTATCACTTTACACTTAAGCCTATCATTCAATTTCGCCCCTAACAAACCTTCCAATAAATCGTGTATTAATATAATCGCATTCACCCGCGGAACAACATATATTTGAAACGGGTCACTGACTATTAATTAGTATGATTGATAAGGGGCAAATCGCTTAAATGTCGACTTTGATACGTCAGGGAATACCACAAAATTAAATATTAATGGAATCTCAAAGACTATATTCGTTAGCATTAGACTATGAATGTTCAATATTCATGAAAAGGTTTGTCGATTAAAACTGGTCAGCTTTTGATCATTGCCCGTATCTCTGTAAAGAAAGATTAGCTACCTGCGTTGTATCTACATATACATACATATATGATATACGTATAATAGCTTGTTAAAATCTGACCAATGTACCTACAGAATAAACTTCCGGAAAACAATTATACGACATACCGAGATAAAAAGCAGATGATTGCATCCTATTAAACATACATGCATGCATAGCACGCCTTATTCCCTGTAGAGGGGTAGGCAGGGTTCACGGACTCCTATTTATCCAGATCCTAACAGATCACTTACGCTCATATACACTCGGCGGTTATAGGTAAAATATTATTTTATCCTATTATAGTACCAGACTATTACTGAACACGCTGTTTGATCCCAGAAATAGTTGAGCGCTCAAAACCAACCAATTACAAGCGAACTGGTTTAATCAAATAATTAATCGGTTAATTTGAATAATCCAAAGCTTACTAAGCGTCGGGATATTTGATGTTAATTTTCCCTCACATACTACGGAAAATCGAATCACGTTATAGATAGCTAGAAATTAGAGTTTAATTTTCGGTTAACCAATTTATACATATAGTTTATTTACAAGTACTGATTACTTATAGTAAAAAAACAATACGAGTACTATGTTTTAAGGTATTAAGTATCTTAAATAACAGAGTGAGAGTTGTAGCTAATAAAAAATATATATCTCTCAGGATTCCACCTGAAAGATTATTTATATGAAACGCGTAGATGTGTTTTGTATTTAGATTCTACTTCTTACTCGACTGAATACTATCTATAACTTTTCTCGCCGTGTAACATCGCTTTATATATAGTTTGTTAGACTAAAGCTACAATTTCGTAATAAGACTAAGTTAGCTCGAGTAATTATACCTTCATTCACATATAATTTACTTTTTCTAAGTTTAATTTCTTTAAAGAATCGCGAACTTTGCGTATAGTATCCGTAAAAACGTAAATTGAAACAAATAAAAAAGAAATATGGCGGCTCATGCATAAACGCCAGTTTCCAGCGCGGGAATGTTGACGTTTCTTGTTTATTACCCATAACATTAGCATGAGGAATGAGGTTGTAAACTGCATAAAAACTCCACGGTGAGCTCTCAGTTATTTTTTCAGAAAAAACTTGCACTACTTTGGATTTATGGCTGATAAAAGAACGGTGTTTGTAAAATTGCTAAATGAATGGACTGGCTCTATGAAATGATAAGAAATTCATTATATATGTTTGTATATTTGTTATGGTGCCGTTTAAATGATACATTTATATTTATTTAATACGATACTTCACTCCTTACGTACTTTGAATTTGTCTAATAATATAAATCAGCGGCTTTTCAAGGAACAGGAAAGTCCACCTGTTACTTCGGGTATTTACTGTCAAGTGAAATATGGGTTCATAAATTATTTACTCTACAGTTACAAAGATAGCCACCCGAATCTCTCTCAAGGTAAAATGTACATTGCAATGAATATTATGCGACAATGAAACTACCCAACCCTTACCGATATATCTTAGTAATCTAGATAGATTGAATGAAAAGAAACGAAATTCCGTATTATACAAAACGTACATACATATATTCACGCCTCTACGTCCCCAACAGGATAGGTAGAGACGATCGATCGCCACCTTGGACTATTCTGACAAATCTCTCTTGTTTCACTCACACCCATTAACCTTCTCATACATGCTCTTCTGTTCCTCATACTACGTACACCTGCCTTGAGAACCTGAGAACCCTGCCTGGTCTCCAAATACATCTGTATAAGTTCTACGCGGCTTAACCCATCCAACTCTACATTCAATTTGGCTTTATAGACTCCTTTTAATAATCCATTCATAAATAATTATATAGATAAATATTTATGTACGAATAGTCTATAGTCAACACACGCGTCCTATCGCCCAATAACAATTTTCCGCCAAATTACCGATGAATTCAATGTGTAGGGAGTATGAAACTTTTCCTTTTGTTCGAGGGCATATTTCGCCACTCCATTTGTATTCAGGCCCCTCCGCCGAATGATCGCACGTACCCGCGACGTGACAGCCGCCGCACCTTGCGATCCAGCCGCCACGCGACACTTATTGGGACTATTCGCCTTTTAATTGCCAAATACGACGCTTCTTTGGTAAGAAAGACCATGAGATAATAAATAACGTGATATGACCCGCCGTGCGATTCTTGAAAAAAGTTAAGAGTAAAACAATACCAAAACAGTATTGATTTTTGGTTTTGGTATTCTTGAAACGTCAAATGCACACACTTTACCGATTGCAGTTTTGTTTTGGTTTAACGCTCAATTTGGTATTCTTGAAAAAAAATTGAGTCAAAACGTAATCACTAGAGATCCCGCCACATAAGGTGGCAGTTGGAGGCGTCGCCACAGTCGCGTAATTCAGTGTTACCAGTAAACACGCCAAAACTAGCACTCACTGTGCCATACGGCTCGATACATTATAGGTTTCATTTGTAACGGTCTAAAAATGTTTTGACTTTTGACTTTGATATATTAATTTGTTTTATTTGAGTTTATAGCTCTGCAACCAAAGACCGTTACAATGAAACCTATAATGTATCGAGCCGTATGGCACAGTGATTGCTAGTTTTGGCGTGTTTACTGGCAACAGTGAATTATGCAACTGTGGCGACGCCTCCATCTGCCATAATATAATCAAAATTATAAATATCACAAGCTCTCTTTGAAAGTTATCTTATGATCTAAGTATAAATGAAAAAAACTATTTCAAACATGGCACTGAGCATTGTCTTTACATATTTTTTACCGAGGTTAGATCAGCGGAGACCCTAGCTTGGAGAAGAACTAACAAGAAACTCCGGAAATCAATTTATTATAATCACCCTTAACAAACATAAAAATTACAAAGAGTGGGCAAAAAACACAACGCTGGTAATACTAAATTTACCTTTCATACAAAATAACACGCAATTGCGGAAACGTCAAATTTAGTTCCAAGTTTGGCTACTGCCAGCTTATGTGGCGGGATCTCTATCGGCATGAATCGGTATTCTTGAAATAAAACAAAAAAAAGCATCTGTCAAATCACAGGTTTTGGATGCGTTTTGCGTAGGTTTTACAAAAGCTTATTTTCAAAGAGTTTTGATAGATTTTTGGTTAGAGTTTTTACCACAATTAGTCAAAACGAGTCTGCAAATGAGGTTCGATCAGAAACGGCTTAGTAGGTTACTACCTACTGGATTATCTTCTTTTTTCAATACTTTGCTAGTAAAGACATATTACAGTCAGATAGACGCCAAATTGAAAGGGTTAGAAATACCTTTAACCACCGAGTGTGTATGAGGCGGTGTATGATAGTCATTGAAGCAAATATGGTTTGTCAGGACTGGTACAGATGGGGATCTATTTGAACAATCACTGCCATATCCACATGTGTCAAAATCTCTGAAGCATACACACTCCAATCTTTTTCATTTCATCATTTAGGAAATCTATTTGCAATGCATTAACAGTTTACAATTTTCTTTTATTTACTTATAGTTACTATATAGTGTAAATTTCTAATTGGAGGTAATCATTTCTTTTTCTTTGAAGTAATAAAACATATACCTTACTCTTTCTAGTGAACTAGATTTGTTATATGTTATCTAAATCTTGTTTAGTTTACTAAGTCTAGCTATGTAAGTAATGAAAGAAATAATTTTTGTGTATTATTAAATATATTATTTTATCATAACTAGTTTGGTTTATGCCGTCATTGCTATAGATTGCACAATTAGAGATCCCGCCATATAAATTGGCAGTTGGGGGCGTCGCCACAGTCGCGTAATTCAGTGTTACCAGTAAACACGCCAAAACTAGCACTCACTGTGCCATACGGCTCGATACATTATAGGTTTCATTTGTAACGGTCTTTGGTTGCAGAGCTATAAACTCAAATAAAACAAATTATTATATCAAAGTCAAAATATGTTTATTTAAAATAGGCCCTATCACAAGCTCTGTTTGAATGATGAATGAAATTTGTATGGCACAGTGAGTGCTAGTTTTGGCGTGTTTACTGGCAACAGTGAATTATGCAACTGCGGCGACGCCTCCATCTGCCATAATATATTCAAAATTATAAATATCACAAGCTCTCTTTGAAAGTTATCTTATGATAAAAAAACTATTTCAAACATGGCACTGAGCATTGTCTTTACATATTTTTTACCGAGGTTAGATCAGCGGAGACCCTAGCTTGGAGAAGAACTAACAAGAAACTCCGGAAATCAATTTATTATAATCACCCTTAACAAACATAAAAATTACAAAGAGTGGGCAAAAAACACAACGCTGGTAATACTAAATTTACTTTTCATACAAAATAACACGCAATGGCGGAAACGTCAAATTTAGTTCCAAGTTTGGCTACTGCCAATTTATGTGGCGGGATCTCTATGTGTAATATTTCTCTCCACAGCTATACCAGATTCATAGATAAAAAAATAGTTTCTGGTTTTATTAGACCAAAAAAACCGAGTTAAGGAAACTTGAGCCTTTGGAGCCATGGTAAAAAACTTATAGCACAGATATTGGAAGATATTTACAGTGTATACCTATTAACTTTCGAACTCAAAAGTTAAAGCCTAACCAGAGATAATATAATACTACAGTAACTAACTTTTGACACAACGTTTTGGTTTTGCTAAAATATACGTAAAATATTGCACATATGACACATGGTTGACGTACATTTACTAGAGATCCCGCCACATAAGGTGGCAGTAGCCAAACTTGGAACTAAATTTGACGTTACCGCCATTGCGTGTTATTTTGTATGAAAGGTAAATTTAGTATTACCAGCGTTGTGTTTTTTGCCCACTCTTTGTAATTTTTATGTTAGCTAAGGGTGATTATAATAAATTGATTTCGGGAGTTTCTTGTTAATTCTTCTCCAAGCTAGGGTCTCCGCTGATCTAACCTCGGTAAAAAATATGTAAAGACAATGCTCAGTGCCATGTTTGAAATAATAGTTTTAAGAGATTCGCGATTTATACTCATGATATAAGATATAAGGGTGTGTATAAGATTGATTGCAGCTGTGGGAAATCCTACGTCGAACACACTAAACGGTCTATTGCGGACAGAGTGAAGGAACACATAATATATGTAATATATAATAAGAAGGATAAGTCCCGTTAATTATTAATCATGTTTGAAATAGTTTAATAAACATATTTTGACTTTGATATATTAATTTGTTTTATTTGAGTTTATAGCTCTGCAACCAAAGACCGTTACAAATGAAACCTATAATGTATCGAGCCGTATGGCACAGTGAGTGCTAGTTTTGGCGTGTTTACTGGTAACACTGAATTACGCGACTGTGGCGACGCCTCCAACTGCCACCTTATGTGGCGGGATCTCTAAACGAACTTGGTAGTTTTGTAAAAGTGAAATTATGGTAACACAAAAGTGTAAGGTTTTGAATCGGTTTTGGTGCAGGAATAAAACGAGAGCGCTGCGATTCAATAATGGTGCAGTTTTGTAAAAGGACTTCAAGAATACGAAAGTAAATCTGCACTGCACCTGCACTGCAGCGCTATCAAAACCAATTTGAAAAAGTTATTGTTTTCAAGAATCGCACGGCCGGTCCCACATAGTAAATAAAATGAGTTTAAATACCGAGTGTTTAAAAATAACTAGCATGAGATAATTTTTATATTTCTCAAAGAAGTTGGTTGAAAGTTAACGACATGGTGAAGTTAAGGAATTTATTAGATATGCGTGTTATAACATGGATCTTAATAAAGTGCAAGTCTGACACGCAAATAGATTCATATTACTTTCAGGCACGTCTTAGAAAATGGTTAACGGTTATAAAATTTATAGCAACCGAAAAGTGGTCATAAACTATACACCATTTTAATGCCATCACTGCAGCTATGGACACTGAACAAAACACTAAAAAAAATTAAGTGTTTGATTGACGAGAATAGAAATTTAGAATGTGATAACGAAAACTTAAAATATGCATGTATGTTAATCTATATACCTACTTATCTTACCAGCACAATAAAACAACTACGAAAAAAAACACACATATATTCGTTTGGACCAGAATCTTTAGAGCATCCACCCGTCAGTGGGCATGAAGGGGGCATC
This sequence comes from Leucoptera coffeella, assembly GCA_030578115.1. Taxonomy (NCBI): domain Eukaryota; kingdom Metazoa; phylum Arthropoda; class Insecta; order Lepidoptera; family Lyonetiidae; genus Leucoptera; species Leucoptera coffeella. The sequence continues at coordinate 139,799 of JAMBLF010000569.1, read as the reverse complement.
CAAGCTACCTTGGAGGCCCTGCAGCAGCGCCCCCTTGTGCTCCCTCAGCCAAGTGTAGCGAACCTTGGCCTTCCAGACCCCAGAAATGCCGTGCGCCGCCTCTGGAGTCTGCTTCAGGATCTTGTCCAGCCATGCCTTGTACTGGAACACGATCAAGTATAAGTATAATTTTGCAGTTTTTAACTTACGTAGGATCGGCCCTTAAGACATGTGAGAATCGGATTGACGACATATTGAAACAGGGTGACTTTAGGTAGAAATACCTATAACAAATGGCAATTAAGCGAAAGTGATTTATCAGAATCAGGAATAATGGAGACCCGTGATCTCTGCCTACTCTTCTGCAGGGAAACGGACATGATGTGTATGTATGTATGTAATTTAATGAATTAGCTTGTAGTCTCCTTCCAAGCTTAGGCCTCCCAAAAGGTACGCCACGCGATCTTTCGTGATCTTAAACCAGCATCTACCAACGAGCGTCCTGGAGCCATTGCTCTCTGTGGTAGGGAAATCCTGTACTACATTTGGCGTGACTCGGCTTCCGGTGATGATCCGTTTTATTTGTTAATTAATATCTCATATCAGACATAAAGTAAGACTTCAATTTATTATGATCTTCGTAATTCAGGGACATTCTTTCGTGTGTTTTATTTACTTAGAACATATATAATGCGATGTATTTTTTGCCAGGAAGAAAGAACATTAGAAGTTAAAGAACATTTTTCGTCGTTCAATACATTATATTCACTCCAGTGTCTCTCCAGGCTCTTTACGTTAACTAGTGGACTAATGTGAAACATGAATGTTTAGCATAATGGCTATTGCAACTCTACTCACCCCATCCAGCGATAGTTCATCCATGTTCAAAGCGATGTGGTAGAAAACGGCTCCCAGCTTAAACGGAGCGCCAATGCTGTGATATATACACATACAGATATATAAATACGTGAACGTAGCTTAGTTATAAGGATTAGTGTTTAGTTTTTAGTATCCACTGTCACTACGAATTTACCACTGTTAATAAGGTAAGATTATTATAAGACTTCAATATTTTAAACAATAACCCTTAAGGAATAAACTGACTTAATCTAACAAAGTATTAGCTTAAATTAAGAATACAAAAACTCTTACAGTATCATTCAAAGTGCATGTGTCAATCTCTGTAACTGCAGAGTTTATTATGTTAAGACTACCATAACTCACATAACAACCATTCAGTACCTAAATCGCTTGTTACAAGCATAGCTGACTATAACCTTGTTAAAATTCCGAGGAATAGATAGGTATCATTGGCTACTCTTTTAAACTGGTGCTGTGCCAAAGTGTGTATATAAGCTGTGAATACATGTTTTCTTCTTTGTTTATCTCTTCTATCTTCCCTCTCATCACATCACTTTGTATTTGTCAACTTCACTTCATCTACATTAACTTCGCGCACTAAACTTACGCAGAGAAGAACTCGTTCCTGTTCTCTCGCATGTACTCGAAGGCGAGCTTCGCGTTCCCCGCCTGGCAGCGCACGAAGGCCATCAGCCCCGCCATGCGATGCGGCGCCAGCACCTCCTCCGAGATCACCTTGTCCAGGAATCTGTACCATATACAGCACAATACATAAACATCAGTTTACCATAGTTACTTTTAAACAATCGCGATTTATACTCATTCTATTTACTATGTGAGACCGGGTCACAATATGACGATAAATTACTAAAGATATAGATACCCTTGTGTAACCCGAAGTTTCGACCCAGTTGCATAGGCCGTGGTCGCGGGAAAATTAAAAGGAATATCTTTATAAATTTATCGTGATACCCGTTGCCTATGTACGGTGATACGGTTCACTACCTATCACGTGGCGTGTTGTCTATCTAGTGAAACGCGGGCTTTGAGTGACCTATACCTAACATGCCTTCGAAATTACCCGAATAACCCGACGTTTCGACCCAGTTGCATAGGCCGTGGTCGAAGCCGCCCGCCGCCGTTGCCGAATGTCTATCGTGATACGACCCGGTCTCACATAGTAAATAAAACCAGTTTACCAGTCCATCACCCTAAACCCTTTAATTCTCCAGACACAAGACTCTTAGTACGACTCACTGCTGGACCAGTGCCCGTGGCTGAAGCACGTGACCATAAATAAACACATGGAATGTAAACCTACAATTAAGTGAACGTGAACTTAGCGATTAGTACGTAAAGATATTTAAAATGAAAAAATCCATATTATCCAAACAAATCCTATTCTTGTTTAGTTAAAATGGGGTCTATAAGTGATACTAATAGCCGAGTTAAAATATTGCCAGTGATGAAAAATCCATCCTGTACATAGTACCGTGCCTGTAATAAACTAACTAGCTGCTGTTCTTCCCGGCATATCGTAGGAAGCAACTAAAGGACTAGAGGTAAATTGGATCTAATAGACGATGGGCTAGTAATACGTCGCCAATAAACATGTTGTCGCTATAAAGTGATTGGGGACGTACTATCGTGTCTCGGCAGTTCTACCCGCCCCAAAATGGATATATGTAAGTATATGCTAATGTTGCAACAAGACAGTTCATTAATTAAGGAATAATAAATTTTCTTTAAATATTTTTTTTGTAGGTTTTAAATTTCCCATATAGAGTCAAACTAAGATCCCTAGATCAGAACTAAGGAGTTTGGATATATTTTAATAAACAAAAAAATACATTCCATTTACACAGTCCATCTTTCAAAGAAGTACATATATTTTAGTATGTATAATAATATATATTCTACACAACGCATCCAACTTTCTAAAGGAGAATAAAAATCAAGAATCCCGGATTTCAATTGATCCTTGCAAAACTCTTCCGCTACATTGAGATCTTTAATTTTAATCCTACTCATAACGTTACCTTTGTTATGATTTTTTATAGATGGCGCTAATAGTTATAATAAAAACATTATACTTCATTAAATCAAAGGTAATAAAAATATCACATGGACAAGTAATTAATTAATGCTTAATTATTCTAATGTATAATAATTTTTGAAACTTAGCACCTTCTAAATTTCATTAGAAGGTTCAATTAAGTGATAGATTGTTTAATAGCTGCCTTTCCTAATAGGCAAATGTGATCAGAGGGTCAGTAGAAGATAATGAACAATCAAGGGTGACTATTTAATAGACAAAAACTTTTAAGACCATTAGCCATTAACAGAACACTGGAGACACGATAATACGAATATCTCAGTTCAGTTCAGGTCAGTTTCACAGTTCATGTTGCGGTCGTAGAGTAATGGTGGCAGGTTGCTAGCCCATCATCCAATTGATTCAATTTACCCCTAACCTCATAGTCGCCTTCTACTTTATGCCAGGGAGAATGGTACATATAATTCTATTAACGCCCAAGGTTAGCATGAAAAATAAATAAACATAAACATTCAAGTCTTTTAAGCACAGGACACTAGACTAGCACGAGGCACTTTTAATACCTACATAGGTATACATTGAAATCCTTTAATCCCTTTCGAGATAGTCCCTTAGTCACCCTTTACGACATACTGGAAGGAACAGCAGCTAGTAAGTATTCTTTTTACGTCCCTAACACTTTGAATATCCATTCTATATCTACATCTCTGACGTCACACTCACATCTTCTTAAGAGTGACGTCCTGTGGGCAGGCCAGGCTCTCGATGAGTCTGGTCTGCGGCATGTTGAAGATGGCCTCCTGGTACACCTGGAAGAGCGCTGCCCAGTCGGCCGTGTTCCCGAACATGATGCCGTGCTTCAGGAAGAACGCCCGCGGCTCCGACTGCAGCTTGCGGTCTTTCACATCTGTGCTGTGTAGTGGAATGTACACATTAGTGCATATACTCTTACTTATATACATAATAATAAACCAATATCAAGATGCACACATTGACGTAACAAGAAATTACAAATACGAAAAGCAATAATATAATATCAAAATGGAATAAACAACACAAAACTTACATTATATTCAAATAAATAGAAAGAAAGAAAACACTTTTTCATTATATTTACAAAACCACAAACAATTAAACAATTTTTTTAGAAAACCATTGATGCAGTGAAAAAGTGCTGCCTCAGTATACGATGCAGCTAGGTTGTGGTGTTATGGCTTATCATCTGTCACATTGAATACTGACAATGGTTAACAAGTGGGTTCGATGTGACCATAGAATTACTCGTTTGTTTTATTTGAGTGTGAATGAGGAGAAGGAGTGTACCATGATCGTTTGTCAGAATTTTGAGTAATGGGGATCCGTGGTCTCAGCCTATACCTTTGTACGGAAACAGGTGTAATGTGTATGTTTGTATAATTTTAGTTTGTAAGCACATGACCTGTGGTAGTCTGGAAGGTGAAAAGAAAGCTACGCTAGCCAACGTAAGAAACAACTAAAAGTCCAAGAGTCAATGGAATCTTGTGAGCGATAAACTAACAACCTGTCGCTAATATTCTATAACAATTTACATTTTGCCAAAGAAACTTAGTCTGAATCTGGCATGTACAAATAAAGGAAATTGAAACATGTGTTTTTAATTTACAGTCACAAACGGTGAGGGAGAACGTCGTGAGGAAACTTGTTTATTCTCCGGGGTAGGTAATAGCGAGTACCTATATCCGTCGATACGGTTCACGGTTCACGTTGGGTGCTGCCTATCTAGTGAAACGCGGACTTCGAGTGACATGCCTTGTCACTCAAGCCTCTAACTACCACAATAAAAAAGAGTGTACACACAAGTCAAGCGTATACATGCACACTTACTCGAGCTCCAACATGACATCCTTGAAGACGCTGACGGTGAGCTGCCGACACTGCTCCAGGTGGATGCAGAGCAGCTGATGCAGCCAGAGGAACTGGGGAGCCAGCTCCACCTTGTCCGGTTCACTGCGAACCCACAGCTCGCGCCTTTCCCAGCTGTAACCCAGGTACTTGCACACCAATGCCTGTGATACAAGGAGAAACTGTTTTGTTCTGGTATTGTGTAACGGTCCTGGAGCCAATAGTAGGTCAGTAGCAACGCAATAGTAGTTCAGTAGTGGTTCTGTAGTAGTTCAAGGGTGGGAAGTAGATAGGTAAAACTGTCAAATAACGCTATTGAAATGACTAAACTTCTGAAGTTCGATTGTCATTCTACTGAATTACGATTATGCTAAAATGCACTAGTAGATTCGGGCTGATTCACAGCTTTAATGCACTAAATAGTATGTATTACTATAATAGATGAAACCACAAAAAAAAAAATTATTTCAAGTCGACAACATATATCCCGAATTTGTATTATCTAGTTAATCCTCAAATTTTAACGGCTTCGTTTTTATACGATTCTGTCTATTGCTTGGATAGCGACTATTCAGCCGTAGCAAAAAAGCGACCTTGACGACTGAAGCAGGGTTATCGACTAGTACAAATAATCTCCTCACCATAAGTCTGTCGGATTCCTGCGGGAAGTTGAGGAAGCGCTGCTTGATCCTCTCGAAGGTCCTGGCGAGGGTGTAGAGCGCCATGCCGCCGCGCTCCCTGATCAGCGCCCGGATGTAGCGGAAGCCCTCCAGCCACGGCATGTAGCCTGCTTCCATGAACGCTAATATGTCGTCTAATATCTGCAAATACATATACGAGTAGACATATTAAAAAGAAGAAAAATATGTTATGGTACATATTAAAAAGAGGAAACAAGTATATTAACGATTTATAAAGGAAAAGGTCAAAAGTATCTATAACTGTCGAGTACATTTGAATGAGTATGTTTAAAATACTGACGAACCACATTCTTTTCATTGGCATTCAATGGCACCGAGTATTTAATACGTCAAAGGTATAGATAAAGAATGAGTGATATGAGGTGTTAATAAAGGGAAAGTGATTTTTCAGGTTCGAGACAAATACGAATCGGTCATCTGTCCCTCTTTTGGGAAACTAGCATGATATGCATTCAAACATGTATTATTAACGGTGAGGTAAAACGTCGAGAGAAAACCTGCCTTCAGGTTAGGTAATAGACAGTGCCTATATACAACAATACGGTTCACTATCTCGGGCTTTGAGTGGTCCATATCTAACATGCCTTCGAATTTCAGAGGCTTGCTATGACTACCGCGACACAATAAAAAGGGAGTATGAATACATAATTCGTGAAGCGCAAGTTTATGTAAGTTAGTTCTTTAAGTAGTCCATACGCTTCAAGACCTGTGTCACTTTTAGGAATTTGCATTACTCTCTTTTTTATTGTACTAGTTTTTTATTCATGGTATAGCATTCACGACGCTTACCTGCACAACGATCCCGTCTTCATATTTTCTGTCTCTCATGCGGTATATCAGCAAATCGTACGATTCTTTATCGTAGAAACATCTGTAGATTCCTGAAAGACAAAATTATGCTATTTGTTTCTATGAGAAGACATAATTGTGGGAGTTATTGGCCAATAATGGTTAATTACCCAATTGTACCGCAACAGTAATATATAATCAGAGACTTGAAGTTATCAATATAATTACTCACATTATGTTACTCATATTTAACTCTATATTCTCTATATCCTTGAGGGATAGGCAGAGGTACGAGTATTCCTCTCTGAAACTACGATTGATAGAAATATATTTAATTATGTATATGATACCCAATAATCATAACAACATTTTCTTCTGCTTTCCAATGTGATCGTTAATATTTATGCTAAATATATATTTTTCTATCTTCAATAAATATATATTTTATAAATCTACAAGTACAAAGAGCTACTTCAATTTGTGTAATAGTGTCCTACAATACTCATATTATGTTATCATGTGCGCGGTTACCATCGGTATATTTTCGTGAAGGTCGGTTTTAATATTTTATTAGATACTAACCCTATTATGTAGTGTTTTTTAATTTATAATTTTAAATCTATACATATCACTACATAATATAAAACAAAGTCGCTTTCTTTGTCCCTATGTCCCTTTGTATGCTTAAACCTTTGAAATTAGGCAACGGATTTTGATGCGGTTTTTTTTAATAGATATAGTAATTCAAGAGAAAGCTTTATATGTATAATAACATCCATTAAATAGTGGAGTAGGCTATATATTTTATACCCGTGCGAAGCCGGAGCGGGTCGCTAGTTATCAATAAACTTAAAACGTATGCTCACTATCTAGTCAAGAACCTCAAAATATCTGCTTACCCGAGAAGTTATAGTTCATGACGGCCCAGGAACCCAGTGGCTCCCGGAAGGAGACCTCCCTGGCGTCCACCAGCCGGTTGACCTTGGGCTCTCTGGCCAAGGAGGAGCGCTTGAAGAGGGGCACCAGCCACGACTGGACTAAACCCACGTCAGGCCTGTCCTCGGCGTTTAGGTAGAACCGCTCCTATAGAATATCATCATCATCATCATCATCATCAGCCTGTCTGAATCCACTGTTGGACATAGGCCTCCCCCAAATGACCTATGGGTATATGGTTGGTTAACCACTTGAACTAAAGGTGATCGATTCCCCAAGATCTAAGAACTACGCTTTTCTTCTGTTTTACAGTCTGGTTGTTGATTATGTATACTATATAAATGTATTTATCTATGTGTAATAAGTACATATTATGTCATAAATATACGTTGGTTATACTAATTTATAACACAAGTCTATAAACTTACCATAGGCTAATTTAATTGGTGCAGTAGTATCCAAAATATATTATAAGTGGTCACGTTACAAGCATTTAAAACCGTACGAGTCAGCTTAATAAGGCATATGATAGACTGATAGGCGATTTGAACTACCTATAACCGTCGAGTTTGTATGTGAAGAAGTGTGGATATCAATGAAGAGACCATGGTTTGTCATGCGTGTAAAATATGGTGATCCATGTCTGCCTATCCCCTTCTTCATTCGACAAGTGCACAAAGAGTGTAGTGAGAATAGTGAGAACGGATCAGATGAGGAAGATTTGTCGGAATCGGTCAAAGTTGCAAATAATTGACTTACAGATTACATATATGTATAAATTCACGTCCTTTAATCCCTTCAGGGTGGACAGAACTTCGGAGAATATCTCCTAGAATATTAGGGTTGTTTTGACATAGTGGAACATTGATTGCTAGCCCATCGCCCAATACATTCCATTTACCCCTAATCCCTTAGTTGCCTCCTACGAAATGCCGGGAGAAATGGCAGCTAGTTAGCATTCTTTTTACGTCCCAGACGATTTTACGCACAGGACATTACCCGACTGAGTCTTTGGAGATTACCTGACGGATATTTGTGACATTCCTGTGGTAGAGAATCGAAATCCTGAGGACGGGGTATCCAGGCTGCTCTATCCAGTTCTCCATCATGGAGGTGAAGTTACCCAGATTGGTTATCTGCTTGTACAAATTCTTCTGGATGGCTGCATTTTCGAAATACTTGCTCACGTCCGAGAAACTGATGCTTTTGAAGGCCCTAAAAAAATATGCAACATGAGTAACGGAAGCACTATAAATGAAAATGATTTATTCATTGCTTACATTTTTGTATACTTCTGAAGGCGGGTGTACGTAGTGTAAAGAACAGAACAATTAATGTGTGTGAGTGAAGCAAGAGAGATTTGTCAGGATCGTTCCAGGTGGCGTTTGATAGTATCTGCCTATCTCGCTGGGGACGTGGAAGCGTGCATATATCTATGTATATTCGTATGCAGCATTTCCTACATTTTGTTTCCTACACCATCGCGAATTATTACCATCAGACTGTAGACATTAAAATATTATTTTATACATAACGACAACAAAATACGCTTCACGACTTGTGTTCTGTGGCGGACCTTTGATATTGTGGCGGGGTAGTGAGTCTTAAGTGCCCATCCCCAAAATTTCGAACCACATCGCCGTATATAGGCACGGGTTATTAACTTTTCCTCAAGATAGGCAGGTTTCCATGTGATGTTTTTCCTTATCGTTATTATTTTATAATAATATTAAGTTCCTACTCACATTTCTTTGAGTATAGACACCACAACCTGAATAAAAGCGTCATCCCCGATCAGGCTGGTGACCATGTTGACGAAGGCGGCTCCCTTGAAGAAGGTGATCGGCCCGTGGTAGTTGACCCTGGCTTCCTCCGGGTGGATGGGCTCGTGGCCAAGGGACCTGGTGTACCCCATGGAGTCGTGGTGCAGGGCTGCTCCCAAGTATATCATTCTGAACACGTCCGTTATGGTTTCGTTGTCGAAGTCTAACAAACGGGCGAATTCGGGTTTCGGTTCCTGGTTCAAGAAAATGCGCACAAAATTCATAAAAAAACATATGCTTATGCCCTTTCATTACTTTCGAAATGGACCAAAGCTCGGACAAGTAATAATAATAATATCTGTATTGAGACATCCACATCAATTACATACAATATTTAACATACAATAATTGGATTATATAAAACTTAACACATAAAATAACATTTCATTCAATTAACTTACATTTTTTCAAATATGATTATTACACAGCTAGTTGCGGTAATCTCAGAAGGTGTCCAGCTTGACGGTAGTCTGTAGAGCCCTTAAGGATCCACAGAGCTGCCGAGTTTCAACTGGCAGCCCACAGAGGGTAGATTTATAATTTTACGTAAAATAAACATACTTGTGATATTAAAAATAAAAGCGAAATATTAAAATAATAAGTAATTACTTTAATAACTTTTTGTTACAATCATGGTTTTGCTTCTTTAATAGATGATACAGGAAAAGCTTTTATATCATCCAATAAACCTCATATATATTAGACTACCATTAACGCCTCTTACAAATACGAGTAAAGACTGCCACAGGTCGTGACCAAAATGATTAGTATATACCGTCATAAAATTCGCCACATATTTGATTCGCCTTGCTTTATCAGTATCGAAAACTATTTTTTTTACAATGAGGAACAAAATTGAAAATGTTCTGTCCACCCCGAAAGGGACTAAAGGACGTGAATGTACTCACAACGAGTTGCAGCTGCTGATGCTCCAAGTAGGCTTTGACGCCGGTCACCAGCCAAACATCCTTCCAGGACTTGGGCCCATAGATCCAGGAGGTCCACTTGTCCAGGATCTGGTTCATCATCACGTTCACGAACGCCATCTTGTCGAGCACACTCTGCCAGTCCCAGGGCACGTTTATCAGGAACCGCTCTCTGTTGGATATACGTTATATTATCATGTAAATTATCTAGCTTAAGAACACTGGTTTCTCCGCGATCTTCGCTTACAAAACACTATTGTCAATACGTACATACATTCATACACATATTCCCTGTAGAAAGGAAGGCAGACATAACGGTACCCCACCTGTCCGTATTCTGACAAACCACTTTCGTTTCATTGACCCTCATATACTCTAGGCGGCATCGGTTTTACCATTGTCAATAGCATAACTAATATTTGTGAACGGTTATGAAATTATACCTTTTCATCTGATCGTAGCTTTGAGGCATAGAATACCTATTGAAAAATATTAGTTTAATAGGGAAAAATCCTTCCAAAATAAAATTAAATGAGCTTTTGTGAACAAGGACATTATACAGGCTTTGACTTAATTAGACTTGATCTTTTACTTCACACACCGAATAGTTTCTTACAACTGTTTACAAATAAAACAGTTTAAGGCACAGACCAAATTGATGCTTATAATATCTAGAATCCATACACACACATAAGTTCACCTCCTTTAATCTCTTTAGGGTTTAAAAACCTTTGGAGAGACGGTAATATCTCCTCCTAGTTCCCTTTCAACCTGTAGCCTAATTAGCTCGGAGTAATGATGTTATAGTCCTTTTTGAAGTCCTAGACCTTAGTAAAGACAACTCACTGTGAGAAACTGCCCTTGCTCATGGTAATGCTCTTGTATGGATAGTCTCTGAAGCCCACTCTCAGATGGGCCCCGCTAAAGCCTTCGTCAGAGGAAACCCCCTGGCGGGACCAGAAATCGTTCAGCGCCAAGGTGTAGTGGTCCCAGATTTTGCTGGTCTCTACATCTTCTTTGACGAATTCCTGCAACGTTTGAGGAGCATGTAATACTTAGAGTTTTGTCGATCTAACTGATAATGAATATAATGTAAAGTTTAAGATGATGCAAAGATGTGTGTAAGGATTAGTAAAAACAGAAGTCGTTGGGCAATTCGAATATGTGTTCAAATTAAATCAAACATTTAAATGCTCTAAAATATCTTGAACATTAAATTTTTTTCCAGAGTCCAGGTTCGGATGGTCCATTATTATTTACCCCTAGACCTGTGTTTACCCCGTATGTATCGGAAATGAAAATTACATTTAATTTTTTTTACATTAGAACCGCTATCTGGGACCATGGCAACTAGCTGCCGTTCTTTCCAATTTATCATAAAAGGTGACTAAAGGCTCAATGGAATCTATTGGGCGATGTTCTACGTTAATGCCATCACAAATTATTCTACTGGCGGGCGACCTTTAGAGCGCCATGCACAGAGAGAAAGTTAAGTGGCAATTCGTTTAACATAACTAACGACACCAGCAAAAAATTAAAAATATGATATGATGTCGACGTACATTAGGAAACATGTTCTCCGTGTATCCGCAGAGCTCGTTCCAATCAGCGCTGGCGTTGTTCTGGCCGGTGGCCTCGCAAGCGCAGGCGCCGCTCGAGCAGAACGCGTACCCGTTCATGTAGGTGGGCTGTTCTTGCGCGTACGAGGACGAGCACGTGCGCTTGTCTGCACTGCGGGTCAAGGGAATAGGGTCAACATCTTAGGAGTCCGGTTCCGTGCTAGGTGGGACGTATGATGCTTACCAGCTGCCGTTCTTTTCGCATATTGTAGGAAAGGATAGGAGTAAATGGAACCAATAGGGTGATTACTAGAAAGTAACTATTGTTTCAGATAACAACACAATCCCAATATTCATGGTAAAAAGTTAAAATAAAAATTATGTGAGGTTTTATCTACCCCGAAAGTATTCCCTTTCTCTCGCAAGGACTTTGGAATTTGTATATATGTGTCAAAATCCTTGGAGCAGTAGTCTCTTCACGGTTTGGGGGGTTAAAGGTAACCTAATATTTTTGCTTGCTTATGCGAAAGCTATTTTTGTTGATATCCTATTAAATTTCCCAATGAAATAGTCACATTAAATTTTATTCACTGACTGATTTTCATAGAACTAACTGAGAAACTTTCGGGCCCTTTAAATTAATTCTCTTCAAAGATTTTCACATCATGTACCTGTATTTTACTAATACCAAAAATAAATATGCGAATATAAAACATCGTGATTGCCACCTGTCACGTTCAGTAGGTACTGACTTTTTGGTCAACCCGTGAGTTCGTGGTCGCCATAGAATGACTACGTTCGCAATTACATACATAATATCGAGAAACTACGATTACAATGGTCTGACCTTGTCTTTCTTTTGCTCAATATTGCTTGCTTCACTCACTTTTCATACATAATCTTCTGTTCTTCACTACGTACACCCTAAAGAATAATTGACTCACGAATAATATTTCTCGGCACACTTGACGTTGCCGAAGAGGAAGGTGCCGTTGTTCTGGTCCAGGGTGTAGCGGCCCTTGGCCTGCGTCGCGATGGTGATGTTCATCGCAGCCCTGAAATGGGGCTCGTCGAAGCAGGGGTAGGCCTTGCGCGCATACATCGGGGCGAACATGTTACTCACGCTGCGTAAAGGTGATCAATATTAAAATTAGTACAACCGCTGAACCTATGAGGAGGTGTATGATGTCAATGAAGTGAAAGTGTTTATCAGGATCCAAATAAATGGGGATATATGATCTCAGCCTACAGGGAATGGTGATGAGTATGAAAGTATGTTTCATTTGTAGAGAGTTATTAGGTGACAGAAAAACTAGTTTTATCTTTTGACTCGAAAATGCAGATGTTTGTGCATTCCCTGTGTGAACTTAACGTCACAAATAATAAGAAACAATAACGTCACAAAAAAATAGCACGGTTATCGTACGATACGGTGTAATAGGCAGAGACCTTCAATTTCGGATAAAGTAAACTTTTCACCTTGGGAAAACACCAGCCTGACTGTAACTGAAATTATTCTGACTATCCTCATGTCAGACTCATTCCTACTTCTGTTATAAGTCGTCCTGTTTAGAGTTTTACAGCATGGATCAGCACTCACCCCTTCCCAATAGGCAGTTTATGCACCAGCATGCCGTGCATCATCTCCGGCGCGTACAGCCTGGACACGAAGGTGATCTTCAGGCGGTAGTCTCCTGGCTCCAGCGGCTTCCGCGGGTACACGTACAGCAGGTGGCAGCTGCGGATCAGCACGGTGGGCGTGTAGTACTTCAGCGGAATCTGGCAGGTGGCGTTCCACAGCGAAGTGCGCACTATCTTCACTATCTGCGCGTTCAACACTATTTGGTGGCTGGGCTTTTTCACCTGCAATTGTAAGGTTTAATTTAACTGTGTGACGGAGGTATTTTGTGGGATCTTTGTTAGGGTAACTTCTTGAGTTTTAAAAAATCATAGCATTTCATTCATGCGATAAAGGTAGTGAAATTCTACTACTTACAGAAAACTAAAGAGTAGAAAAGTGCTTTGGATCAACGTGGATAGTATTAAGCATAATAGAAAACCTTGAATTTGAGATTTAGCAAATTTTCTCTCAAGACTGAGGTTTAGTGAATGGATTTCCCATCTCAAGAGGCATTGCCCGGCGTAAGGTTAAAAATATTCGGAACCCTGTCTGGAATTGAACTAATGTCTCTATATTCTATGCTTAACGACAGGGGAACAATGAAGAGGATGTATCTTCTCCACCTCGTTACCTCAATTTCAATAGTCACTGTTCCATCAGCGAAGTTTTCTTGCCGCAGCGTAGTCTGAGTCAAATGGAAGAGCAGGAACAGTTCATAGAATTTGGGCTCCATCAGTTCAGACGACGGCAGCTTCCACAGGACACAGTCGCCGTGGTCGTCCACTCGGAGGTGCGAGGGCATCCTGTCTACATCCCTGCATAGGGCGGAGGTGGCGAGGAGGCATAGCACTAGGGCTCCCTGGAGAAAATAATGGAGGAATATGTTACTAAATGGATGCAGAACATATTGTTCAACAAAGTGTTCAATGTTGGGACTCAAAATTTAAAGTGTCAACCAAGGAAATCTTTATCAATTTCTTAAAGTTTCCTTATTTACTTAACTTATGCAACCATCACGACACGACTAAGGATTACAAGGCATTTACATAAGGTTATTTCCATCTTATCAGAAGAAATAGCAATAAGTTAAAAAAAAATTACACTCTGTGAATCCTTCAGGTCAAGTAGTTGATTGTCGTGATGTAGTGAACATAGCCACATGCCACAGATAGGTTTAATATTGTCATCAAGGTATTAATAGGAAGCGCTTACCCGTATAAAAATCCCTGGATCCATGATTAGAAATCCAGGATAAAAAAATAAGTATAAAACTAGTATACTGTAACTTTTTCCAGAGTTATATCATCGAAATAATTTCCTTAAAATAAAAAACCACAATAGTGAAAAATAGTTCAAAAAAACGAGGACATTTTTCTGTTTATAGAATTTATGGTTATTCATAGATGCGTGGAAAATACTGCAAGTATCATGTCTTGCATTGCAATGGTATAAAAATAATCGCCTCATACTTTTGGTGATATCGACGACGACTTCCGTGGAGCGAAGGGTTTTTAACGAATAGTTTTTATAAATCTGTCAAAGTTATACCAATCCAACATTTTTATATAGTCGTCTATGATTCGTCAACAAAGTCAGCAGCTCAGTGAAATTTGAAAATACAAATAATTATTTTCGGCTGAATATTAAGCCAAACTGAAATATGTTTGCTTTGGGATTATATTTGGATCCTAAACTGGAACGAACCGAAGAACAAGGAAGAGCGGAATTGCAGCTTCGACTTCGTTTTCCTTCGGTTGTAGCGGCTGGCGGCGTTGGTGTAACCATGGCGATTAAATAATAAGTGCAAACGCCATGGCATCCGTGTGTGTACTTGAGCCGAAAAAAACTTTTTTATATAATTTATCGATATCGACGTGTTTTAACTGTGGAATATTTACACGCCGTAATCATGTCTCTTTGACAGACGTCATTCATCGAGTTACATATTGTCATAGACTTTAACTCAGCCACTCGCTACAGAGGCAATCTAGTAGAGTTCTATCAAACTCCCCAAGCACAGTATACCTCGTTGTACACCCTTAATATATTATCAAGCTTAATATCTTCATCCCGGCTTTTCCCTCCCCAACACATCATCATAATTGTACGTAATTTAAATCGTAAAACCCGAAAGAAGGCGGTCGTACCCAGCACCCTTGTCACGAAATGTGGGTCATTGCTACATTTGTTACCCTAAGCCTGTGGACGCTGAAATTGTTATGACCCTGGGCCACCCTTGTAGGGAAATGAGCCTTATTTACACAGATTCTAATATATGTTACGCATTGTGATATTAAATGGGGGACGCAGGGTTACATATTTTATGTTACATATGAAAATGGGTATTTTTTCGGAACCGTACCTTATATCGGAAGCTTTTATTCTATTTTGACTGGTTATATTACTGTTGACATATCCCTCTTTATGTTACTCTATTCGTCATCTTTGGTAACTAATTTAAAGAATTACGAGTATATTTACTCATCTCGACTACCTTTTTAATAGAGTCGGACATTTATGTAACAAAATATTAGACCATGATATCTACAGATTTATTTTAATTAGAGAAAAATCCAACTGACACATACTACTCCCGCGAAGAATCGAACTCAGAACCTTCCACGCCAAACCTTTGTTCCACTACAAGAGCCGTAATAAAATAAAGCTTAAAAGTATTAGCAGTGCCGTAATCCAGCTGGAATGCCTGATTAGATTACCCCTGGGTTAAGGGGCTTAATTATTTGGTTCACCACCCTCCAGTGTTATTTGACCTCAATGGGAACTCATAATTCCTGAAAAGGGGAACTTTCGACATCTTTATCAAACTCAATTATATTTCGATCTAGCTTGTGTTGAGACGTAGGTGCTAGCTACCTATCTGCTCATCTTATAAGAGTGATTAAGATGGGTGAAGGTAACTTTTTGGGCGAAAAATTAATAACCTGTTATAAGTATTTTATTTACTATGTGAGACCGGGTTGTATCACGATAAATTAATACGATACTTTATGATACGACCCAGTCTCACATAGTAAATAAAATAAGTATCAATCGTGAGTTTGTAAAAATACCTACTGTTACAAGCAATCACTATCGTTGCAATATTAGATATTTTATACCAGATAGTTACCAATCAGTGTGCTATGTTATTGTTGATAAGCTTTAGTTTCCTATCCGAAATAGTAGGCAAGTTTTTCTAATATGTTTTTATCAACATAGCATCGTAGATAAATACATACATACATACACATCACGCCTGATTACCTGTAGATGGGTAGGCAGAGATCACGGATTCCCATTTGTCCCGATCCTGACAGACCACTTTCGCTTCATTGACACTCATACATCTAGAATAAATGATCGTAGATAAATAATAATAATAATATCGTCGACAAATGAAATTGATAAACTGGTGTAAACATGTAACGGTATGAATCTCTAAGAGTGAGCTTAAGGCATATACGGATAGTCACGACCCTTATCTCATAACGGTTAAACAGTATTACATCATTCTCTAATACATGTTATACACTGTTATCTTTTAATCTATTTTGAAATAAACAGAACTTTAGAGATAGAAAGTATCACCTGGGATTCTTAATGTAATTGTGAGTGACTAATATGTAACGTGTTCCAATGTTTCGTAATTGCTTCTTATTACACACCTTTAACAAAGGTAGCTACTTCACAACCTATTTACATTCCGTATTTATAGTTTTAAGAGATTCGCGATTTATACTCATGATTAATAACTAACGGGACTCATCGCGTATGTTTTTATATAATAAAGTTACCTTTATTAACCCGAAGTTTCGGCTACGTTGCCGCAGCCATGGCCAAAGGTAACTTTATTATATAAAAACATACGATACGATACGAAGCGATAAGTCCCGTTAGTTATTAATCATTCCGTATTTAATTCCAATAAATCCATTTCCTTCGTATCCCATACATGCTATGGCGGTTTACAGGACAGGAGTCGAGAGCAGTGAGTGGCAGCTCCATTAGACTCCATTGTTCATTACATTGGAGTGCTAAGGGATGGGCAGTAATTAAATGGTGACCCTGCTGTAGTCAAAGGGCTGGTCTAGGGCTTGGATTGAATGTGTAGTTGTCTTTGTGAGTGTGTCGTTGAATAATGAGGGATCTGTTAATATAATATAATATTATATTGTAGGACACTATTACACCAATTGAATTAGTCCCTTGGTAAGTACATTTAAGATTTGTGTTAAGGGTACTAGTCAACGTATATTTAAGAAATATATACTTATTTTACATGGATAAACATATTTATAGAATATTAATCAACAACCAGGCTGTAAAGCAGTAGAAAAGCATAGTTCTTACCTCTGCCTCCACCGGGAATCGAACCCGGGGCCTCACAATTAGCGTTCAGGTGGTGAACCAATCGTGCCACGGAGGGTGTCGAATAAGAAGAATAAGAGGCGTGAAAGTAAAGGATAAATACTGTAAGATAGATAATAATGGAATATGATAGAGAAACCAAATATAATAGAAATGAAAATAAATCTAATAATAAATACATACATATACATTTAACTCCTGCAATCCCTTTCGGGGTGGACAGAACCTCGGAGATTTATTTTTTACTAGGTCACTTTTTAGCATAAATGTTGTGATATTATAAGAAGCATTGGTAACAGGTTGCTAACCCATCGCCCAATTGATCCCATTTAGCCGTAGTCCTATAGTCGCGTCCTACGACATGCCGGGAAGAGCGGTAAGCTAAGATAAGCAGCTAGTAAGCATTCTTTTTACGTCCCAGACTAGCGCGGGATAATAATAAAATTGTGTCAAATAAATAAATCTGCAATTCCATACTAGATAAAGTCGTAAATAGAATCCTAACTAGCTAACTTTCTTTCTGGGACGTAGGATGCAACAAAGTCATTGTAAAGTCGCTCAAGTATCAAGTTATATTTTATAAACTCTAGTCAGTTAGTATCTCTATCATAGCGAATTATTATTTACAAGTCTACTATGATAATATAAGAAACGGTAAATAATAAAATGCACGTAAAAATACTAAAAGTACATACATACACATCACACCCGTCTTCTCGTAGAGGGCTGACAGAGATCACGAATCCCCAACAACGTCACGATCCTGACAAACCACTTTTGCCTCATTGAAATGTGTGTATTTGTTTTATTTTGGTGTACAATTCAGTAGTTTAGGTGTACGTTTTCGTATTATTTCATGTTTGTTTATATACTACCTATATAATACGTAACAGTTTAATTAAATATGAGTTTTGCTTGCCCATATCCACTATTAAATAGTCGATAATAGTTTATATACATGTTGATATAGTAAGTAAAGCATGAGAGCAGAGACAATGCCATCGGAATGCGGTTGTTGAGTTAGTTAGGTGTGAAATTGAACGACAGAATCGAGAATAGTGCTTCAGACCCACTGTTCGTCTGAATTCCGAGTAGAAAAGCGGACGGTTATATTTCCGTTAACTTCACTATGAGTTGGATGTTTCATGAATAGAGCTACATTATTTTACATGCAACCTTAGACACAAATTGTCATTGAGTAGTGTGAGATTTTGATTAAGGTTGTTGTTAAAATATCTAAAACCACAGCTGTATATGAGGAGATCAATTAGTGTCAATGAAGCAAAAGGTTTGCCAAGATCAAGACAAATGGGGATCCGTGAACTCTGCCTAATCCTATAGGGAAACGGATGATGTGTATGTGTATACGTGGCGTTTTTAACTCTGTTTATAAATAAATAACTAAAGTCAAAAGATATGGAAATTAAAAGTCCTGATTTGGATGTCCCAAAATAAAAAGTGACAACATTCAAACAAATGTCGAGTGACAACATTCCTATCTGTAAATGGGAAATATTCAGTAGTTATGTTACATATATTCACCTCAATTTAACCCTTATGAGGTGAACGAAATCAGGGCGACGCATTTCTCCTCGGTAACCTTTATAATTATCATAAGTGAAAATGGAAATAATGCGACGTTTAGGTGTGTTCGAGGTGGCCATAGAATTTCTTCCTCCCCAATCACGGAGATGAATACCCGAACCTGTGACTACCCCGCATGGGTTAATGGTCGTCAACGCGTTTGTCTTTATTTTTTTATGATATGGTCACCATTAGATCGGCAGTTGTACCTACACTTCGATATGCCGAGAAGAAACACATGGTTCGGTCATCACACACCGATCATTAAACACGCAATTTCGTCGATACCTAATCACACATATAAGTATGTGTATGTTTGTCACTGTTAAAAACGAACACAATATAAAACAAAATCAGTATTGTTCAAACAAAGCCAGGGTGAAATTTAATTTACCCTTTTCATGGAGCGACAGATCTCGTTGTTTGATGCAGCAAATATTTAATAACACTCTGTATGTAACGGCTTCCGGAATATAACTTTTACATGCCGATTGCAAAAACCAAATTGTAACTTGTTTGGAATTGTGTCCGGTGTGAATGTGTGAACCTGTATGAACGAATTTAATTGAATTTATTAATTTGATAATAAATGTATATCGTTGCTATTGCGGAAATAGACGCATGACCTTCGGATGGAATAATAATGCAAATTTCGTTTCAAATAATCTTAAATCAAATCAAATTATTAGCTGGAAACTGAAATTTTGTAGATTTATGGCACGGAATTCAAAGATTTCAACCTCTTTCGTAGTAATTATACTACTTAACCATACATATACTGTCACGTCCTTTAATCCCTTTTGGGATAGACAGAACCTCCTCTTCATTCTTTTTACGTCCCAGACTAGCACAAGACAAACACTATTAAACTAACTTTACTACTTTAATTAGTTTTTTTTAGGGCTGGTTAGTGTTCGTATTGTATGGTAACATAACTTACTGGACACGTGGACTCACAGGGTAAAACTAGTATTCTTATTCTTACTACTAAATCATTCCTATTTTTAACCTATAAGTCATATTCAGTTACCATTCAACACAAACATAACCAAGCCCTTAAAACAGGTCCCCTACCCCTGTAAAGATACACATAGTTATTTGTAAAACTCGTCGCCGTGTGCTTAGTGGCGGGGCTTGGGCAAAGCCGCTTACATGGACGCACTGCTGCCGCGTCAGGTGCTAGTTCTCACTCGCTCTACAGGAACTTAGTACTATGTTAAGGGGAGTTTTTTAGCCGATACATACATACACATCACGCCTGATCCCCTGTAGAGGGGTAGGCAGAGATATTGAAAAAAGGTGACGTTAGGTGTACCTATAACCGCCAGAGTGTATGAGAAGATGTATGAATGTCAAAGAAGCGAAAGTGGTCTGTCAGGATCGGGACAAATGGGAATCCGTGATCTCTGCCTAGCTCTGCCCTCTTTTAGCCGATACGATATGTATTTAGTCGATATACATAAGTGAATATAAAGTTCATTCCCTTATAGAGGAGTAGACGGTTACGTACATGTATTTGTCTTGATTTTCATAAATGACTAAATATATTGCGAACAGTAGACACTGGTTGACACTATACTACGGTGAGAAAAACATCAGGAGGAAACTAACCTTTTCCCTGAACAGGTAATAGTTAGTGCTTGTAAATGTTGACATGACTTACCACCCGTCACAATGAGAACTGACTATCTGGTCAACACGTAGGTTCGAGGTGGCCATAGAATTACTACCTTCGCGATTGAGGAGGACACCTGAACCTCAGACTACCCCGCAAGAGTTAATGGTCGTTAACGCGTTTGTCTTTTTGTTTGTTGTTTGTAAATATAGTCCCTTTCCTTACAAAGGGGGAGGTGGACACAGATGTCTGTTTGTCTTGATTTTAATAATTTTTTACATATGTATAATCATAAATACCAAAATAGCAACAGTTTAAATGACTATCGCATACGAAATTATACTCATATTGACGAACGTTTAGTGTTTACGACTTACCGTAGTAAAGGATATTATTTAACTTAAGAAATTTACGAGTGTGTATATATATATATATTCGTAAATTTATAATGGACTAATTAAAAAAATATAATTTTAGTCCAACAAAAGAAAAGCTATTTTAACCCTTTTCCACCTCTTGACGCAAGAAAAATAAAGTGACAAATTAGATTCTGTCTAAGTCAAAGATCAGTACATATTAATGTTAAGTATAGTTGAAAGAGACCGTAAATACAGCTCTCATACACTCAAGTTTCTGACAAACCCAAAAGAGATAATAACACGTGAGTACATGTACGTACGATTACCAACTTGTTAACAACAAGCACAAACTCAAAACCAACACTCCGCTGTTCAATTTACATGTTCGTTACTCACCACATCGCCGCAATGAGAACAAACTCACTCGATCCAAGTCTTCCTGTACTGTAATGTAGTTAGTTTAGACAATGTGAAACTAGACGCTCATACATATAATCACAACTTTACTAACTTATCGGGATAGACAAGTACAGTAATCGTCACCTAGAACTAATCAATCGTATTTTTTTTCACTTGCCTTAAGAAGAACATTTTTTATTTGATTGATTACCTAAACGGATTAACATTTCTACAGCTCGCTGTTAACTTTTGAGCGATGATTTGTGTAATATATACGCATTCACGGTTATTAATAAAGGGTGCGTAAATAATAAATATAAAATATATTGTATGTAATTTGACATAAATGTCATCTAATTGACACATCTTGAGTATGATATTTATGGTCACGCTATAGTGAACGATTGCTTAGATAAACCTTTACATTTACAATTAGTTTTTATATAAATTTATACTTTAGGAGTCAGGCAAACCATTCACAGCCGTAAGTATTCAACCGACTACTTATATATGGAATTCATATAACCCCTAAAAGGACGGTAACCTTTGACTGACACCTAAAACCTGCACATGCACTTACACTCACTATAGACACTTCTACAACATTGTCCTTCACTATAACATACTGAAAGACTATGTCATATGTGAATAACTCACATTATGTTGAATATTTATTAAGGGTGGGCACACACCTGCCCTTTCGGAGCGTATACGGCACGTCATAAAACAGTGTTGCCACAATGGAACTCCGCCCTATAGAGAGCCGACTAAGTTGTTAAATCGTGAGTTATAAGCCTTTTGGGGCGGTTTATGATCGACTCAACTTCCGCAACAATCCATTTAACTATGGACTCAGTGCTAGCAGTAGTAATATAAGCCTGAATGAGCTTACAAATAAATGCGGTGTTGTAAAGCTTAGCTTTGAAGCAATTAAAATTAAACTAAACATTTATATCATTGGTCAAACATTGGTCGTTTATTTTGTTACAAAAACCTACTAATACACGTTTCTCTTACAAAGAGGAAAGACTGTTATGAAAACATAAAGTAAAGTAAATTCACTGTGCTACGTTAGTTTATTTCCTAACATTTTTATGCATTACATATATTTTTTATATTTAAAGTCTATTAGACAAATAAAAATTTGCTAAACAATAGTGACTTTTCTAGTGGTCATAAGATAAACTAAGCAGTACTTTCCCTATTTGAAGAAAAGAAAATATACTTATCTAAGTGTATGCGTACGATTACATATTACACACTCACACTCACAATACGCATGCAAGACAAAAGAACATCCTTTAAGAGCAGCTGGACAAACTCAACTCCAAACCAAAAAATGTAAATACGCTACAATTCACGTGTATCCCCGCCGTGTTAATGTCGGTTGACAATACGCTGAATCCGCGTCTGCCCGGAGTTAATCCCGGCGGCTCATCCTTCAGCCTTCCACGTGCCCTGTTACGCCATTCCGGACTTTCGCGGATTAATATTAGCATATAAAAAATATACACTCACAGTCATTATACGTGCTAGTATTGGACTGAATGTAATGTTACCAGCTGCTTTTATTGGGAGATGAACAAGATGCTTGGTATGTTTGAATGTAGCAAAAGTGGTTTGTCAGGTTCGAGACAAATGTGGATATTTGATCTCTGCCTTACCCCTCTGTAGGGAAACGAGTGTGATATGTATATATGTATGATTAGTGTGTGGGTTGAATATGCTTGGTATTTTGATTCATAAGTATGATTATCATGAGCATGCAAGTAATAAGAATTCATAATATGCTATTCGATATGGCACAATTCTCAGTAAAAGTAAATGATTCCGGTGAAAAAATACATTGTAAGCAAACCTGTTCATTTCTCGAAATAAATTATACCCAGGTTTGTCAGGCGAAATGGTTTACTATCTGTGTCACGTTAGATATTTATTATTAGATAAAAAGTGGGCTACAAGTAACCAAACATCATAACAATACTCAGTTGATGGTGTATACTCAAACTCGGTTAGGGTCTTTCGATCGCCAGTACATAGACGCATATATATTCTGTACCCAAAACCGCTCAATCGTAGACCGTATACCAAACCACTATACTAAAGACGTTATATACTATAAACATTACATACTGATGATTTATTAACTTATCCCAATACACTCCTAAGATGGATATCATACACCCATTATCCTTTTTATACTAAACTCCACCACAACAATTCTTTTGGTGTTACTTTTATATTTAATATTATTTCAGAGTTTCAAAACAATATTTAAAAAGAAGAGCCCCTATTACCACCTGGCTACGAGTCTGCCAGATATTAAATTCGTAGTATATCCCCGCTACGGGCGGTTATGTCGGGGTCATTCTTTCACGGAAGACTTACTTCACAGGGCTTACTATTCATTTTATTTTTAATTTATTTTTCATTATTTTTAGTGTAAAACGTGCGGTACTAATCAGTCAATATATAATGTCTGATTGACTGTAGAGAGTAAAAGTAGTTATAGGTACTACGTAGAGAAAAGTTTTCGAAACCAATTATATTTTTAATTAAGTTCATTTTTTATTTTTTTTTTAATTTTATATGTACCTTGATTAGCAAAGTCTTCATAAAATTCACCGAGCATTATTTAATTGCTTTATTATTTCTTTCTTTAATACACAAACGTAAACTCTTCTACGTAATCACATACAAACTTCAGAATTTCTAAATATTAACTATCACTGCAAGCTCATGGTGACTCCGAAATCATATTAAAACTACCTATAAGTTCTTATAATTATTATTCCTTTAGTAAGTATTCCAAATCTACTTTATACCTCACCCTACAATGGTAAGGCCCCTGATTATCCGAGCGGGCAGCCGCTCGTCACTAGGGGTTAAAGCATGGCTACTAAATGTTCATAACGTGACCCTCATACTACGGTTTGGCGTAACGCTTTTTGCCCGTAGCATAGGACGGGGATTCGGTTATAAATGATGCTCCTCTATTCCGAGGGAGATATTTTGCCTCTCATGTTGTAAGGAAATGGATAACTGAGCACAAGCCTTGAATTTGGATGTCTTGTTAGTCTGTTTGAAGGATGTAATTATGTAACTTTCTTCTTAGGTTATCGCAACGATTTTAGTGAACTAATTATAGTATTAATAATCCTTTAATAATACATCACAAAATTAAATAAGAAATATTTTATACATGAAAAAAAGTTCTTATTTACTTTATATTATTATTTATTACTATATATTATTTACTATTAGTAATTATTCGACAATGGACAAGTAAAATTTTAATGAAATATTGAAGCATGTAACTTTGCTTAAATAGTGAGAACGTTTTTTCAGG
The DNA here is from genome assembly GCA_030578115.1 of Leucoptera coffeella. NCBI lineage: Eukaryota > Metazoa > Arthropoda > Insecta > Lepidoptera > Lyonetiidae > Leucoptera > Leucoptera coffeella. The sequence goes on along the minus strand of JAMBLF010000569.1, from coordinate 114,993 downwards.
TTTCTACTCCTTATTTGAAGGATTCAAACCTGAAATACATATGTTACTTCAAACTCTTAAGTTCGTTATTGTATGTGTTTAATTTTATGGGTTATCCAATTGAACCCTCTAAATATCCTTTGGCAAGCCCCTAATCACAGTCCGCACTCGTGGCGGTTAGTAGATGCTTTAATTTAATGTTACGCGAAAAGAAGCAAAAAGTCGATTTAACTTTGTCAATTTCCTATGACTCGAAGACCTTTCGAAGAAAAAATTACTAAAATTTAACTCCAAGTAAATGTCGTCGTTTATTTTAATGTTTATGTCATAGGACGCCCGAAGTTGAGGCAAGGGTGTACTGAAACGCAGGTGACGCAAAGTAAAGGACATTTTCCAACGTCTCCATTTTTTCAAAATACACTAATAGGTCTTTTAACTTTTATGAAGTTGTTCATATTTTTGTTGTACAGTTTAGTTAGTCTAGTTACTAAAGCTGTTATGTAATGAAATAAATAATAATAAAAATAAATTTTTATTACTATTATGTTTATTATTTTATTATTATGTAATGAAAACTAGCTAATTGTTTGTTAAGGACGTTCTAGGACGCAACCTTGAAGTACAAAACAATACACGCTGTCTAGCCTTTACATATCCAAAAAGATTGGTAGGTAGGTATTCTTCATGCTGTTTTTTACCGTCACGAAAATAGCAAGAATACTTGGAAATCTCCGTTAAATATCGCAACAACAGATGAATTCTCGTCACGTAGTGCGAATTAACGGGGACAGCGCCCGTGACATCGCCAGTTAAATTTACATTCGAAATGAAATTGTAAATCGGGTGAACTTTCGCGTCTTGACAAACAGAATTGGCACGCCTCGGAATGGACAACTTTTAAACGAAATTTCCGAAGATTTGGAAACTGTTGCCCGGTTGAAGTATATTTAGAATCAAATTATGAAAAGGAATAAGATGTATATAGATTATGTTTCAATCAATAAAACATTTTGGATGTTTAAGTAACTCTAAAATACCACGATATTTATTAACGTATATATTTTACGTATACGTATTTTACGTATATATTTTAGTGTATTGATGATAAACATTATAATCTGTAATGCAAATATTCAATCTACCCAGCGAGTCTTAAGAAGTGTGAAAGAGACATGGGGGTAAGTATAATTTGTTTTGCAATGAGTTACCACCCTGTCATCAATGATCGATATCAATGCCCTGTCCCCATAATATGAAAAATATTGATCTTGAATGAGCTTTCCAAAATGGATATGTTGGTGTGTATGTTTTGATATGGTTTTTAATCATTTTACGCAAGCGAAAAATCACCGAAAACATTTTTGTATCATCATATTTTCCGTCTGTAAATTTCACGCAGAGCTTGGTATGTTTATTTTACGTTCATTGTCACCTTGAATAGTCTGTTTAGAAAAACGTCTTTATAAACAAGACTGCGGTAACACGATAAGCAGTCAAGTCATGTCTTCGGATAACTTAACTCTGTTTTGTTTTGCTACAGACCACTTAAGTTGTATAGAAGGGGCAAAGATGTTAGAAGTAACTTTATTATATATTCTGCAAAAATCATTTTATAATATTGATACAAAAATAGAACAACAAGGTAAAAAATTCACATTACTCAACATGTTAGTTACATTCATAAACAAAATTGTAACCAATTACTAGATCACGTTGTAATATAAGTCACTACACTTGTCACCAGTCATAAGCCAAGCAAATACATTTCTGGCATTGTTTAAAGCTTCAGTTGCACAATCACATTAAACATAAGTTCCTTCAATCGATCAATTGTTGTCCATAATGAATACATTAGTAGTCCACTACTGAACATAGACCTTAGTAACTTACCTATATAACAAAGTATACATTTTGCTAAATAAAATACATACATACACATCACGCTAATTCCCTGTAGAGGGGTAGGAAGAGATCACGGATCCCCATTCGTCCCGATCCTGACAGACTACTTTAGCTTCATTGAAAGCGAAAATGGTCTAAATAAAACTTAACTTTATTATGAATAAAAAAGTATATACTTGCCTAGTCTATCTGCGCCTTATTCCGTGGAGCGGACGAGGGTCGTTTGACGGAAGGCTATCTGCCCCACTCAAAGGCTGGACGCTCCATTTCCGGTCAGTAAACGGGTTCCGTGACGCAATAACCGCCCCGTGATTGGCTCGCACCTGCCACTTGATCAGGCTGTGTTTTGAATCAACAAACGACTTCTATTCGATGTTATAAGTTGACTATAAGGTGTAGTGATATCATTGAAAGATTCCATGAAAATTGTTCGTTTGATGAGTAGCAGGTGACAGTTACGAGTATTTATGTTAGTTTTAAAAGTTGTGTTTAGTTTTGCAAGCTACCAGTATGACAAAATTGTTGTCAGTTTTAGAAACATACATACACAACATTTCCAAACCATCGAAGCATGCTGTTTTCAATCTTAGTCACTACATCTTCTTTCAAACCGCAACCTTCCCTTATCACGCTATTTTTAATTCTATCATTCAATGTCACTCCTAACATGCTTTTCAGTGACCGCATTTTGACGGCATTGATTCTACTTTCATGCTTCTTTTGCCATACCCAACTTTCACTACCATAAGTCAATGTTGGAACCAGCATAGCCCTATGAATAGCCATACGTGCTGATTGAGAAATCAACTGGCTACCCATAACACTATACATAGCCCCATTAATCTTATTACCTGCACACACTCTACGTTCAATATCTCCCTCACATTTTCCGTTATTAGTAAAAAGTATTCCCAGAAACTCAAAATCATTCACTTGTTCGACTCTTTCATTATCTATGTCAATCTTGCAATCTTTAAGAAACATATGAAAACAAAACCATTTTAACTTACAATTATTATATAATTCATAAAGAGTATTATGCCTATATTATGTTTATTAATTTTATCGTTCATTATTGATCATCATCAAGATTGGATTGTCTCTGTGTGTTAATATTTTATCTATAATCACTTGCAAGGAAAATTATTTTTTTATGCTTCAGGGTTAAGATATGTTTATTCAATGTCACCATTTCCCACATACCAACTCAGTACCAAAGCACATCCATTTATCCTTCGTCGCACGCAATTTCAATAAGTGTCTGACATAAAATTATTCCGAAAATACTCGGAGGCTCCACTCTGAGGGCTCATAACCTCATCAATATGCAAAGGGATCGGTGCCAAATAGCCGGCTTATGGCACTGTATCGGGACTGACCCTTATCAGAGCTACACGCGTCCCTGACTCACGACCGACGTTCCTACGCCTGAGGGATCTTATTAGTTTGCCTTCAATATTACACTGATTCTTGATGGATGAACTTCGTGTATGTAAAGGTTACATTATACTGTAACTTTTTACAAATAGGTTTGGATGTGGTGAATATTATCAATTAATACATGTATACTCGCATCGCTTATTACTTTTTCGGGTGGTCAGAACCTCGGAGACACGACAAAATCTCTTAGGTAACTTTTGAGAATAATATTCATTCGATGTCGTTGCGATGTTGTTTGGTACATGAATCGTCATCAACCATGTTCAAATAATAGTAATTAATAATAATAAATATAATTTTTTAAACCCTATCGTCTTTTTAAAATACATCATAACTTTTTTCCAGATACGCAGGGTTGGCCTGACATGTGTTAACTAAATATTTCCAAACGTTCAGAATTCCAATTTTTGAACGTGTGTCGGTGAATAATATAACATATACATTACAAGTACGTACGTGTACGTACGTAGTAAGTACGTTTGATTTTTAGTTGCATAATTTATTGATATCGACATACCATCGTTAGTAGCTTTTAATCTTTGATTTACCCGTCTTCGAGAGCGTCACCCTTGCCGTGTCGCAAAGGCTTGAACCCATTCAGAGTCACTCGATTGCGATTCCTTTTACAAGTTAATCGAATCAACAAGTTGTAGATGAGGAGGAGACTCTGATTTCCGCTTAACTTTATCTCTGACTTAAGCAGGCACTTCAGGGACTTTAATAAATAGTACCGAGCTTAGTTTTTCTGAGTATTTTTTCCTTTAAAAGTAATAATAATCCACTTGTGTTACTAACAGCCATAATGAGTACGTAATATGCTTTTACTATCGTCTTTCCTTGGCAACAAGTGATGAAATAAAAGAAAACACAATTTTAAATAGTAATAATTGTTAATTTTAGTATACGTGACAGAGAACCATAGCATAATAAAATAAACAAAGAAACCTATGAGAATTCATGAGTCAACGTTTTATTAAAGCGACCCCTGTGGTACTAACTTTCCTACGCAAACCAGTTTGGTACTGTTGGCAAGGTAAGGAATACGGGCTCTAGTTATCTAGCTATTGAATCTAATACACCACTAAGTCCATGTCTTGATACTAAGTCAGTTGAAAGAAATATATATATATATTCTATATATTTTATTTTATATATATTCTTTACTACCTGCCAAGTTTACACGTAGGTTTGAGATAACCATATAATCACTAACTTGGCTATCCAGCATCATATAATACCCCAGTAACTAACCCACAAGACAATGGTCGTGAAGTTTAAGTATAGATATGTATCTAAAATAATGATTTCAATAAGACATTATTCTCAAAGCGAGTGTATGTAGTGTGCAGAACAGAAGTGCATGTTTGAGAAGGTTAATAGGTGTGAGTGAAGCAAGAGAGATTTATCACCCGTTCCAGGTGGCAATCAATTCTCTGTCTATTCCGTTGGGGACGTAGAGGCGAGAATAAACATAATATGTAAGTATATAAATCAAAATCTTCTTTGGCAATTTGAGACGCTATTACATTAAGACGTAGAAAACGCAGTATTTCAATCTCCGTCTCAACGAAAATTCTCTCATAGGTACTTATAAGTGTTCCATATAACAAAGGTTTTTGTAATTCCTGAAACCCGTGATTCCTTGAAGGCTGTTTTCCTCCTCCAATTAATGAGAGCGCGAAAATTGGGCAAATATTTACTCCACTCTGGTTCTTGGTAAAGATTTGAATTTTATTAAGGGAACTAAAAATCACGTGCTTGTCTGAATCTTGGAATCAAATTATATGTAAACAAAAGATAAATACTTTCACAACCATTAACTCTTACGTGGTAGTCAAAGATTCGCGTTGAATGTGACCAATAACCGAAGTTATTCCACGATAACAGTGCATATACTAATACATTCACCTCCTTTAATTCGAAAATATTGATGACAGGTTACTAGCCTATCGTCCAATAGATTCCATTTATCCCTACTCCCGTAGCTCTTAGTCTTATAGGAGGCAACCTACGACACGCTGGAAGGAATGACAACTAGTTTGTTTTCTTTTTACGTCCTTGGCTATCATGGGACAATGCAATAGAAGCATATACTTTTACATATGTACATTAAGGTGTTCATTAATATATAGAACAGCAGGATGTTATTTATGTCAGTTAGTGGGAAAACAAATTATCTAGGCGGTCGTTCATTGAATCGCGGCGCCCGAAGAGCAATATTTAACACAAAACCATTTCCATATTTGCATAGCAATTAGCGCGATTGCGAACTGCGGCCACCCAATAAGCCCCGATGGTAATGGCTGCATTACGACACTCTGCAACAGATTAATTGTTTGAGAGTTTAGACAAAGCCTCTCCATTAGTTGTATTTATTTCCATTAGTAGGCGTAAAGAGTGCCAGTATAATAATATAATATATAAATATAAATATAATAATATTATTATTTTATCGCTGATAAATTATTATTGTTTGTTATCAATTTCGTAAATGTACAATATTTTAAATATATTCATATATACTCACGTTAATTCGGAAAATCGTAAAAAATATTGGTCGTATCGAAAAGATTAAGTAAGCCCGAAATATACTACATATTATTATTATATTTCTAAATTATAAACTTAAACGAAAACAGTTACAGTTGTTTATTAATAATATCGTGATAATGAAAGACAACAATACACACTTCGCACAACACACACTCAATCGTGCATTAGAATTCTACCTTAGTAAAGTGAATCTTTGCGATACATTTGAGGTGGCTTTTAAATAAAATAAATAAATTAACACTGGAATCTCTCCATACATAACGTATGTAGTATAAATGACAATCAGCGCAGGCTTTTATCGCCGAGGCAGCCGTTTCTTTCCCATAAAAGCTCGCATTTGTTTCTTTGGGCGCTCGTTTATTAAGTTATCAGGGCATTACCGTAAAAGATAGCGCCGATGGAAAATAAAAAAACATTTATCACGCGCCTTAACTGCACTGAACCTTTGCCCTTTGAGAGTTTCAATAAAAAAAAACAAAGATCCATGTTATTACAGATATACATACGTGCACATCACGCTCGTTTTCCAACAGAAGGGTAGTAAAAAACACAGATTCCTATTCGTCAATCCTGACTAACCACTGCGCGTGGCGATTTAAGGTACTTGATAAAATATTTATTACATAATAAGAACAGTAATTTATATTAACTTACTTTCTTTATAAACAAACTTAAAGTACAAATATAAATTAAAATATACGGAAAATATCATACTTTGGAACTTTGAATGTCACCATGTTGTTTGAATGTGGAAATCGGCCGGTTTATTATAATGACATGTATGTATGTACACAGCGTCATTAAACACATATGGTGCTGAATTATAAAAAGTAGGATCATTGTATGCATTAATTACCAACTACACAATCGTGAAAATGAGCACCTATAACTAAATCACCAATAATACTGACTAAATTCAAATATTGACTCTTAAATCTCTGACTACCTCGCTAGGGAGCAAACACATGTTATATAATAAACTTTCATTTCATCTAAAATCACTCCGGTTCCCGTATCTGCGGGTTCAATACCAATAAATGAGTTTCTGAAGCGCCGCTTATGAACATCAAACATATTGCACGCGGTGGCTGGCTCAATATTTGTCCCCGTATGAGTGGATCCGATGATGTTGTCTTAGGCAGTGCCTACCAGATCGATAATGCTATTTATATAAGTTTGCTAGACTTATTTCAACTATTTTATACCTATATATTCCCCTGACAGGCAATAGTTGTTTTGTAATTGACGACATGGCTTACCACCTGTCATATTGAGTATTGACTATCTGGTCAACTCGTGGGTTTCTGGTGGCCATAGAATTACTACCTTCACAATTGCAGAGATGGACACCTGAATCTCTAACTATCCCGCAAGGGTTAATGGTTGTGAACGCGATTGTCTTTTTATTTTTACTGACTTATACGTACTTAGTTGCTGGTTCTTAGTCCTATATATTCCATTGACCCCTAGTCCTAGATGTAAGTTACCGTAGACAACCATGAGGTAATGATGCATCAGCGTATAATAGCAAAAATACAATAAATAAATAAATCGCAATCACATGTTTGAAATGAGGGTTAGTTAGAAATTGAGGTTGCAGATCCAATCATTGGCAATTTCTGCGTTTGACAGGTTGTTGATAATCAAAAATGGTAGATGTTCATTTCAGGAAATGCAGTTATAATCATGCTTTTACATACTGCAGTTCTACAAAACGCAAAGTTATTTGGAATCATGCATGTAAAAGCTTTAACCCAATGAATTGTACAATATTTTTTACAAAACAACATTGTGTATGAATCCTTTTTTCAATTGGTTTCGACTTATTATAAATTTACGCACGTGTTAAATTCTCTCTGTATCAAATCAATTTAATTAGATTTCCTTAATAATAATTTATAAAGCTTTAGATTAAAGATGTAGATAAATGCATATTACAATAAATTCTCTAAAATTCTGTCCACTTATTCAAAGATCTTATAGTAGTATTTAGCTTCTATTAATACGAGTATTAACAACTTGTGAACACTCATAAAGCCGGCGTCACATCTCATCAATTGTTAAGAATACAGCTATTCACATTATTGCCAGTCCCAGATTAATTCAGGCCATTCCCCCGTTAGTGTTATTGCACTACAACTATCATTGCACTAAGTCTAGACTTGTATAGTCTAGACTAGAATATGTTAATGAGGTCACTAAATGGACAGAAATAGAATTGTTTAAATCCAATCCCTAAATAAATTAAGAGTTTTCTTAGGCTGGGTTATATACGGTTACTCGCTAATCTGGGACGTTAGCTACATCTCCGATATTTAAAACAAAAAGTATCGGGAATTTACGTAATAATACAATATCAATACATATTTATCCCGCCTGATTCCCGGTAGAGGAGTAAGCAAAAATCACGGATCCACCATCTGTCCCGATCCTGACAAACCTCTTTAGCTTTATTGTCATTCATACACCTCTTCATTCACACTCTGCTGTAGGGAATTCTAACGTCACCCTTTTATAATAGGTATATAATTCTATATTAGTATATCAATCTGTCACTCGAATTAGACGCCAATGCATAAAGTTATCAACAATATTTTATGTATTCAATGTTTCTACCACTTCGAAACGAATTATAGAGCGAGGGTACGAGTATATAGTGTATATCTAATCTTTGTAATCCTCAACATGAGTTTTAAAACAAAAAAAAACAGCATTGAGTTTTCTATTGTCCTTGCCACTCTGTCCAGTCTATTACTGTGTATAGTCGTGATAATATAGGTAAGCCTTTCCTCGAATTGCATTTAATTGAAACTGTTTCTCGCTATGACGTAGATGCTACGAACACCAAGTTCGTAGTCTCTTTGTTTCGTAGTTCCTCGCTAAGTTAACGTATGACTTGAAATTTAACAGGTAACAAACGCTTGTGTAGAACGTGCAATATTAATTTTCAGACTGCATTTAGCAAACAACACTCACGACTGATGCGTTTAAAGGTGTATGCAGAAACTCAAAAATGTATTAAAGTGACTACATAGAACAGGTAGGATTCCTCACGATGTTTTCCCTCACCGTAGTATTCGACGCATTCGGTAAATGTATTTTTATTACTAAAATGTACATAGAAATTCATTAAACTTCATTTCCATTGGTACATGTTCAAGTGAAATTTGAACCCTGTACTCTCGATATAGAGTCGAGCCCCAAACAACTGAGCTACGTCGAATTACCTACCTGTTCCCCGAACAGGTAATAGTTATTGCTTGTAAATGGCGACATGGCTGACCACCTGTCACATTGAGTACTGACTATCTGGTCAACAAGTGGGTTCGAGGTGGCCATAGAATTACTACCTTCGCAATTGCGGAGATGGACACCCAAACCTCTGATTACCCCGCAAGGGTTAATTATTGTGAACACGTTTGTCTTTGTTTTTTGTCTTTTGACTACATAGAATACCAGTAACATAGCATGTATACTATCTGGTTTAAAGTGGGCTCGGTTAGACTGTAAATCAGTTACTTAGAAACAATGTGTATAAACCTTTTAAAGATCCCTATCCATTTCTCTTATGTGTATTTTCTGTGCATTCATACGAGTATATGAACTGTAATAGTTTACTACCTATCACTTTGAAGATTATCTTTTGTTACAAAGATATTTTAAATTGACAATAGTGGTCACTAAAGCATCTCACCCGACCACTAACAAATGCTCATACTACGTTTGATGATGACTTAAAAAAGTAGATTACTCTAAAATTCAACCGCAACTCTTAAATTAAAGTATTTCCCCCACTTTAATATACATTGCTTGCAAGCTAAACAAATTTACGAGATAGTTACATCTGTCGGGGAACGGGGCGCGCAATGTATTCGTCACTCTCAACGACGGGCTGTAGTTAAAAAGCACTTTTGCGACGTCTTTCCGAGACACTGCTAATGCTATGTAACTGTACATTGTACTTTGTTGGTTTGGCGTTTCAATACTATGTAACATATAAAATGTTTTTTATTTCTTTATATAATAGACAGATATAAATGAAGTTCATTTATTAGTAAATGATAATGTGGTTTCTTAGCTTTCATATAAGGCTTATTACATATGTATTAAAGTGGCCATAAATTCTGTGTTAGTAGTTAAGTATTATTATCTCAGAATAATGATAGAGAAAGTATATGATATGTTCTTTTGGGTACTAAAAAGAGGTAACTAAAAAGGTAACCCTTTCGATATAGACTTAATAAAATAACCTTCGTTTTTGAAAGAAAATGATCAATATACCACATTTTTGTAGATAAACTGTGCATAACATACTTGTTGACAATATCAAATCATAAACTATGATTCTTTTCTAACTAGCCAAAAAAATCTATCGCATATTCCCTGTACATACAAAATTCATGCAATATAATCACCGTGTGTTTATAACAGTAGCATAATAACTCGTCCTAATTATGAACCAATAAGCGGCCAACACACAAACAATTAAACAAATAGGGTGTCCAGCAATTCATTATCCAAAATGAGACAGACCACCGCGAGGGGCGGTATCATCGCCACTAAATTTTCATTACGTGACCGTACAGCCACGGACGGAATGTTAGTGTGATTATTTCTATCCGCTGCTCAGAATACGAAAGAGCGTGTGAGCTTACTGGAAAAACGACTGACATTTAGCCTGCGAGGCTTAGCTTGGGTGTAACTGACAGATAGGAGGCGAATGTGATGGTTAGGGACGAAAGAATTAATGAGGAGGAATTATGAGAGACTCTTCTTTTTTTTTAAGTTTAATTCTCAAATGGTATAGTTCAGGTAGTAGGTGAACAAATTGGGAAACTTTTAAGTGAGTTTGTTTCCTAGTGCCCTACCAGGAATAGAGTAACACCCAGTTCGTTTCTTAGTGCCCGACCCAAAACTGAGTAATAAAGGTTCAGGTTTCACTTATAGCACAATTTTGTGTTTCAGAGTATGTTAAGCTGCTTAAGTTGGTACTGATGAATTTTTGAATATATTACGCTACAGTCATACTTAAATCTAAGAACTACATTTGATAATTCTCAGTATATCTACACTGAATGATATCTAAACATTATACCAGTTTTAGTCATATTCTGTTGTTACAAAGGATGGTGGCTATTGATGACAAGCATACAAAACAATTGACTCTTGCAATGTAGACTGATTTACAAGTTTTTCTCCCCGAAACTACAGGAATACCAGTTAGCCATGTCACAGTTTAGCTCCTATTACTTTTTCCTCGAAATAGTTAGTTCCAGTCTATCACTGACCTTCGCAACTTGCCCACTCGAGCCTCTAACCGTAGTGAAATGAACGCGCCAAGCGAGGTGAGAGAAAAGGCTATAAAGCCAGTTCCTAAATTGGAAAAGCGATTCCATAACGAACGCGCGCCGATAGCGGCGATTGGGAACAAAGCGAATCACTCAGCTCTGGCGAAAGGGGGCGCTATGCATCTCCTGGAAGGGGGACGCAGTCGGAATAACATTTAAAGTTTTTGTCTCAAATCCTATTGACTTGCAGCGCGGGATTTGGTTAGCAATGAGGTTTAGCAGCTTTGTATTTTATTTAGGAAAAAAGGTGTGTTTGTTTATCTGGGACATGGGGAATAAAATAAGATTAGCGTAATAAACCAGAAACAGTAAAACATTACTGGACGCTATCTTCTTCATTTATCGCTCTAGCGCCTTTAAAGTAAGTTTGTCGGTAGTTATTATTAACATTAAATTGATTCATAGAGTTGGTAGCTAGTTGATTTAGGATGTTATGCTCTTAAGATATTCCCATTCAGCTGGAAGTTCATGTCATAGATTTAATGATTCTAACATTCAAATTGCATATTCCTAACTTTCACATTTCTTTCCCTGACAACTAGCTAAATAAGAGCAGAACGTATTTTAATGTTGTTATAGCTTTCGCACACCTTCAGGCATTATGAACGTGAATATACATTATATTCACATGTACTTGTTCTGTTCGCCGCTTAGTAAAAGTATTTTCAAATAAGCCTTCTTCGCAAAGCCTTGTCGGAGTCTTACACAAACTTGTTTGTATTGAAAACCTGTGTTTAAACAGATCACATAGCTGCGATGCATCGGATACTACGAAACGTTGGCCTCAAGCCAAACACATGAGCATTGGAAGGAATTCGTAGCAAGCCTTTGAGGTTCCATCAGATACTACGGGCAGCCAACATTTGAATATCGAGATTTTTACTCCTAAAGACGTTTTGAAGAGCCTTCTTAGGCTTACCAATATCTATGATCCAATGGCTACATGCAAATATGTCACACAGGAACCTAATGATAGTTTAGCCTTCGTAGTCATGAGTCACTACGATCCAAATAATTAAGGGGGCCACTTATATTGAACTATCTACCAAAAAGTCAATGTTTCTTGTAGTGAAATCATCGTAAAAACGTTCTCCTATTAACATATATGTTTATTAACATAGACTTTTTTATTCAAATATGCCTAGATCAATTTATCACTATGTATATTAATATGTAAGACGTACGTGTAAGAAATTTGTGATATAATAAAAAAAAACAAAAGTGTCCAAAACTAACAAAACTGTTTTCAGTGAGTGTATGTATACAAATAAAGTGAAAGATATTCGCTTATATCAGGATAAATAGATTTCCTTGATCACATGCAGTCTGCTCCTTTATTTAGCAAAAATCTTCTGCATGCATCTGTATATATTAACACTAGAATTTCATAAACGTTAAAGAGTCTCTTAAACACCAAAATAAATAGTCACTAATCAACACATGCTTGAGACGAGTCCTCTATTATGTTGAGGCCAAATTAATGAGTATTTTGATTACACAATTCCGTTTAGCGAGACAATTGCTTAGCAAAACGCGATAAGTGTTATCGCAGCGGCCGAGTGGACTTAGGGAGTTTTTCCCTCGCCTTTGTGAGGAACAGAGGGTCTGTCAGAAGCACTCCAGGCGAGAATAATAGCTCTAAGTGCCAAAGCGGAGCCTCACAATAAGAAAGGCGATAAGTCTTAGACTTCCTTTTATTATAATAGGAAAGCGGAATTATGTTAAACATAGAAATCATAATACAAATACATGAGATGGAGGGACTCATGTAGTAGAATGTGGAATGCAAGTTTGAAGGTAACGCTGAAAATGACATGTAACAATGTTCATTTGGTGCATTTCAAAAACGTGCATGTTTATTTTACACAACCATGATGAAATAAACTATTCTTTAGAATATCCCTGTCTTAGTATCTTATCAAGTGAAAAGTTAGGTCGATATGCTCATAAATAAACAATTATGATATTACATAGATACTAAAATGAACCTTTCACAACATAATTTTTGAAAAAGGAGTAGTAATTTTCATTAGGTATTCTTTTTAGTATGTAAGTTAGCGTTCTCTTTAAGTTTCTACCAAATTTCTTTTTCCAGAGGTAAACTCAACTCAAGCTCAGTACCAAGTGATGAGGCCCTCGTGGGGCAAATGAGCCTTCGCCTGTCATTTGTTATCGTTCGAATCGAATCACAAGCGAATGAGCGTCGTTAGTCGGCGATTGTTTTTCTACGGAAATCAATTGTTTTTTTCTAGTAGCGTTTCTTGGCTACGTACGCTGGTTTTACATACATAGATTGTTTTATTGATGGATTACAACTTGAGGAAACTTACCTGATAATTGTATAACTATAGAAAGTAATTTTTTTTTTCTCACGAAACATTTACATGAATGTCCGATAGACACACTAGTTATTCTGTATCCGGTAAAACCTACGCGTATAATGACCAAAAACATTCTTTGTCAGTACAACTAGTAACCAACATAATAAACATTACTCCTAATACTACTTCTAAATAATAAATACTGCAACGACATATTAATAAGAAGACAACTTATTTTTATTCAAGTCCCGACAACATCCATTCTATACCCAGTTCTTATCCGCTCTTATTCCAGCAAGTGAGAGACAATGTTGCTTTAACCAGATACACATTTTCCTATTCCTCGAAGGCGAAGACTGAAATTATTCCAATGTTAACGCTCGCATATCTACGGCGTCTCGAGCGATAATGGCCGCCGGAAGAGTTTCTTGGAAATTCTTTCTGAAACTTAACGATAGTCTTTGGCTGTAGGCCAGCGGTTATTCGCTTGTTTCAGGTGGGTTTTGTCTTTGCGGATATAACAGGTATGAGAATACATGTACCTATTATTTCAACAGCGAATTAACAGGCGGTGTGGAAGCCTGTCTTTTTTAGTGGGGTGTAGGTAAGAGTCAACACTATTGCACGGTGATATCGGACTTTACCTGTTACGATAGGTGCTGACTATGTAGTGAAAACATTATTTAATATAAATGACTGCTCTGAATGCAATAAACTAAGCAATTACGATCGCATGAGCTTCTGAATATCTAAATATTTAATAAAATAGGGATCTATTTTTAAAGGATATAAGCAAAAGATTGTGTTTGTATATTTTTAGAAACTCAAACCAAAATAGAATTTTTAATAAGAAATTCGATAGGAGAAACTTCTTAATTCAAATGATATGCAAAGTCGCGCTAAGCCGTATTGGGTGCAGGCGGCCGCTCCAACAAAAAGAAAAATCGCTCCAAGTTATCAAAAGCCTTCGGTCCACCGGAAGGTGCCTCTTATTAATTTTCAAATTTGAGTGAAGCCAAACAAGGCATTTGCATAATCGACCCAAATACTGAGGTGGGAATCAAGAAATACCTAATTGAATTGTATTGTCTTTTGTTCTGATTGTTTAGTGGTTTTCATACGCACGCAAATAGACGCTTTACTTTCATCACAGAGGAGATAGTCTTGAGCTCAGGATATTTAATTATTCTTTTTTAAATTATTTTATTCTTATTAAAGCATTTAATTTTTTTATTCAATATTTTCATGAACGAGGAAATATACTCGTATATGATGTTGTAATAAAAATAAAACAAATAAATACCAATACCTGTGTACTTAAAATTCATTTTCTAACAATAGCACCATAGCTTTATTTAGGTTCTTGCTAGCAATAATATAAAATAATGTTAAGATATAATTGTACTATTTTTTAATACCTCATACATATTTCATTTACTATATGAGACCGATACGATAAATTAAATAAAGATGTATATCTTATATAATTTAATTTATATTTAAAAAAAAAAAATTATCGTGATACGTCCCGCTCTCATATAATAAATAAAATGAGTACATACCACGTGGGCTTAAAAGTAAGCTCATACATATGGTAAATAAATTAATTATAACAAACTCGTCTCAACCCAATTCCGGGAAGAAACACATCATACCTTCCACTCCAGTCCCTACCATCTGAAAGCAATTAGGGTAGCGATTTCCCAGAACCCACCGCCGCTGGTGTTCATTATTTTTTCACCTCACAACACAAAGGCGGTGCGAACGGCGTTTATAAGTGACAAGGCCCTTTGTGGAAATTTAGCAAATTAATATGAACAATGTTGAGTGCTTACAATGGTGCCCAATCGCTCGCGATTTGTAGGACGATAATGATGTTTTTCAAGGTACAGACAAAGATATTTCAATGTAAAGAAATGAATAAAGATATTTTTCTTGATATTTATTCGAATATATTGTGATGTTTAATGTTATACAGTTTAATTGTCTCATTTTAAATTTTAATGTAAGTATTAATAGCATTTGCAAAAGAATTTACCGTAACATCTATATATGCAATGAAATTATGGTGGTGGGGCAGAAGGTTTAGTTGGTTGGCACCTAAAAGTGGCAATGGATTCCATCATCTTGACTGTAATGAATACGGGGCCGTGCGAAAGCTTAATTATACATGCATACATATATGTATTTATGCCTCGATGTTCTTAAGGTGATAGACAGAACTCCCTCCGAACGCCACCTGGAACGATCCTGACAAATCTTTCTTGCTTCACTCGTACCCAATAACCTTCTCATAGATACTTAATTAAACGCTCTTGAGGGGTAGTCAAAGGTTCAGGTTTCCATTCCCACATTTGCGAAGGATTTCCATATTCTATGGGCACCTCCAACCCACGAGTTGATCAGATAGTCAGAACTCAATGTGACAGGTGGTAAGCCATGTCGCCATTTACATGCCTTATGAATGGTAAAATGTATCTTTATAAAAAGCATTGTCAGTATCACTCTTTTAGACGCCTTCCTCTTCGCCACACCTGTTGGTCGCAGATAAATCATTGCCAGCTCATTAGACACCTAATCCTGAGTAATTTATTGACCAGCTGATTGCCTGTAATGGGAAGGTCAGAGTACCGGCGCTGGCAGAGGACGCTTGATTGATGGACGAGGAAAAAATGAGGCACTTCAGTGATAGGCAACCAATCTTACTTGAACTCGAGTAGGGTATAATGAATATACAACTAGAGGTCAAGTTGTTTTGGTTCGGTGAATTGTGAAACCAAAATAAAAGACCTACAGTCAAATAATGATTTGTAAGACTAATGGGTTCAAAGTACGTTGGTTGCCTTCCTTAAGGGTTGGCCACTGGGCACTCAGTTAGAATGGGTTCTTTTATTCATTGTATTGTGGTACTTAGTCTCGGACGTAAAGACAACGTTGCATTTCTTCTTAACACGTAACGTAAAGTCACATAGTTTAAGGATCACAAGTCTATGTCCAAAATTGTCATTTATATATGTGGTCATTATATTATATTGTGGTGTAAATAAACCAAACCCACTTTCACACACCAAACCAAATAGTCATCAAGACAATGAACTAAGATTGTCAGGATCGTTACAGATGGCAATCGATAATATATATATATATATATAAATATATAAACAGTTAGCTACATAAATATATATAAAGCCAAATATGTATATATAAATATATGTAAAACCGACTATGACCCATCCCGAAGAATAGCCAGATAACCTAAAGGTCCTCTTTCCGCGTCATTAATACAGTATTTGCTTCCAAAGTTGAACTTGAACGCACCCAGAAGTGCCGGGAACTAATTGAATAGCTAGTGGGGCCTACACACTCCCTTGTTATTCATCTTAAACGACATTAAGGCCACTCGCCTCGCCGACACTAAGCGCCCTTAAATGATTTCGGCTCGGTGTAATTGCTTTTTAATGTGGGCTGCTCCAACTATTTGGACTTGCAAAACTTATGTCGTTTGTTCCGACCTTGATTCGGCGTGGCGCTGTTTTTGCTCCACGTACTAGGGATATAGTTTTTGCGAGGAACTATTACTTGAGTGTTTCAGGGGATTGTGGTCTTGGTTTGCTGGTTTGTGGAATGATATGATTTAAATGTTTCTTGTTAGTTTGGGATGTGAGTAGAATTTAATGTGAGGTGAGTAAGTCTTCTTTTAGGTTAATGATTTCGTTAAGACGACGGCGGTAGCTCAGAAACATTCCTTAAATTCCTTTCATAGGTTTAGTACCTATAACACTTCAACGGTTCAAATGCTTTTTAATACTATTTTCAATTCGTAAGTTGTTCGGAATTACACATGAAATTAACCTTGCTATTATCATAAAAAACTATCCAACATCTACTGATTAACCTATCACTATTGACATACATTTTTATACTTCGTAGTTCTTAGTAGAAACACTGTGAACTCTAGTGATTTTTCTTTGTCTAAGAAGAACCCTCTTTAAAACTTTCCTTTAAGCTCTTCCAATATTAAGCCCCATTCATATTTATGCCGATAATTGTCGCGACAGATTATCCGCCATGACACCCGCCATTTGCCATAAATTATTCAGCGCCATCTTTTATTCAGCGATGTAAGTTAAAGATTTCCATTTGCAATTCAATAAAGCAAAGGATTGGATATCTCGGAGGTGTCGATGGTCCGGCCAAATTGAATTTGTAAAGAAATCGCGCTTCTCCCACCACTGCGAAGGCATTTGCAATAACACTACGCTGCGCTATAATTCATTCTAAATCAGCTTTGAAAATTAATCTATCTGTCGCACTAGAATATAATTAGCTGACATTCAGCTTTCATAATACAGAACGATTCACCATTTACCATCTTCTACTTGAACGATTGTTATCTTAGTATTATGGTTGTATACAAATATTAAAACGATAAAAGTGAACTACAACTATAGTACTATAAGGTTAATTACTAATGGAAAGGAATTTGAAGAGGTATCGGATGCGGGAGTATATACTCCTCCTATATTTTTTTAATACCACTTTTATATCTTTTTTATATTTTAATACAAAACAACGAATACAAATATGTATATGCAAAGATTTCATGTAACTTATACATAGCTTAGTAGAATACATAAAATATTATAATTTTAAGGTATAAATGTGTTGCATCATCATTTATCATTCTAAAGTATACTTTGGAGGTAAAGACCAGATATTATTGTAATGAAATTTGATCCTTTGCACCGTAACACGAAACGCAATTTAGTTCAACGACACCTATCGTAATAAAATGAGCACTAAAAACCCGAAGTATTATTAAAATTTGCATTCCATTTACATTTGTGTCGGCGTGATGAAACGCTAAGTCGGATTAAGTCATCTGCTCAGAAATTGAGAAGGGTCTTCTTGTTCGAGAGAAAAAATATCCACGAAGTTTAACCGAATTAGGTTTTAAGCCAGGAAATTTCATGAATAACGAAACGCCCAAGTAACCGCATAAATTCAAACGTTTCGCCACTGAGATTTGCTACGTTTGTGTACTATACTTGGGGGGTAAAAATGAAGGCGTTGTGATATACTCATTAACAGCCTCAATTCCCATAAGGAAGGATTCCAAAAACCATTAACCACGTTATTGGGGACAAAATATGTATTTAAAAATCTAAGTTATGGTGAATTAACCTCTTATAAATAAAAATACCCAAGAAACGCTCGTTCCTAAAGAGCCTGCAGTGTCACGCCGGGAAGGCACTTTGTAAGAGCAAACTCTAAAATGTTTATAAAAACTTGAACTGGCTTATTTCGCGAACATCCGAGTTGGTCGGAGCCTAATTTAAAATCATGTTCCGACCATATTTCACTTTGTTGGCAAGAAACGAAATAGGACCATGTATTTTCATTATTTAGAATAAGCTCATTTTGAAAATAAGCAGCTGATTCTCGCTTAGATAAATAATATCGTGCTGAATTAAAATTAATGATAATGTTTTTCGTTAACACATTCTTTTCTGAACGTAAATCTGGCTTTTCGGAATGTCTTGATAGACTACAAGACTATATATTGGGAATGATATTAGGCGATCGCTTAACAACCCATACATACACAGCGTCTATATACCAGGGCCTTTCTGCTATTTGGAACACATGACCTTTTTAGACTTTTACAAAGACAAGTATTTGTACTCATACACATACCAATGCAATATATTTTTGCCTCGAAAAGAAGTATATATATACAGCGTTCGAACTTATTTGTATTTTCTTCAGTGGTCTGAATTAAATGTGTTAAGTTAATGATGACGGTCAAGAAAAAGTGGCCAAAAATATTGTTATAAGATATTCCTAAGATAAAGAGTTATCTTGTTTATTACTTTTATTAAGTAGTACCATACACAAAATTAAATATGGGTTCATAACATTAAATACTAATCAAATATCACTTAAAAATATAAAAAGTATAGAAAGCTACGTATTCCTTAAAAACACTAAAACATTACCTGCTATTTAGTTGATATGCGATAATCAATAAACTCGGCAATTGCTGAGATAGACACATAAAACTTTTAAAGGATTAAAGAACATGTGTTTGTCTGTTGTTTAGACCACTCAAGTATCGCATGCATGAATGAAACATATCACTATCAGCCAGCTGTAAACCTAATCACACCACAGCCTTAGTATTGGAGGCACGTCTCTACCAAATGTTGGAGCTTCAATATTTTCCCTCCTGAACGGTCTGGGGACAGAATCGGCTGCACTCCAACAAAAGACAATAAGGTCACGTAAGGTCCATAAATGGCCACGATACAAGAACCGAGTGATTGGGGACTTTAAAGGTAATCAGCTGGTGGTTTAGGTACAACTTAGAGGAACAAATGCTTCGTAACCTTTAAGATGACGCTTGACTAATCACCATCATAGTTAAGATAATCACTCAAAGGCTTTGTTTACCAGGTAATTAGTACTTTGTACCATTGACGTAATAGAAATCTCAATTACCTTAGGTTTATAATCTCGATGAACAAACATTATAAGTAAAGTTCAAAAGATTCTCATTGAATCAAGTAAAAAAATCAATCACTTGCTCCTTTAATAATTTCTGACATTTTAATTTAATATGTAGATGAGAAGTACCATTCATAAGAGTATCAATGCTTCAAAAACGCAATTTCATCAATATTTGAAAAAGTGTCAGCGCAAACCTTAAATTTTGAATAAGTGTCACTTAAAAATTTGGGTAGAGTACTTTTTAATATAACCTACTCAATCATACCTGTAAACTCATTTACCGTTTGGACTGGTAGTTTAATGGTATTGTGTAATAACCTGCTTATTTTTAATTGGAGAGAATCGGAGGAATAATAAATATGAATAAAAAATAGTCTGTATATATGGTAAAAAGGGGGTTGAAAATACCCTTTACTAAATAATAGTATACAGCCATGATTTTAATCTACTCGTCAATAGTCATTTCAAAATGTGCATGTGTATAATACAAAATCTTTCAACGTAGAGCTCATCACAACCTTTTTCTACTAACAGATTCCACTAGTCATGGCCTTAAATTCAAATGATTTGTTTAATAAAAATGACATTTAATAAGAGTAACTAGTTTTTTAGAACCATTCAAAGCTTTATAACCGAAAACTACCTACATATGTTACTTTTATACGACATTTTCATAATTATAATCTGTACAATATACGTGTATTTACTATTCCTCAATAATAATTAAAAATGTAGCAATCGGCCTTTAATACTAAAACATCGTCCAGACACCTACTTGTTCCTCAAACAAGTAATAGTTAGTACTAGCGACATGGCTTACCACCTGACACATTGATTACTGTCAACCTCCTTAAGGCTTAACTCCTGTCACTTATCTGGTCAACACGTGTGCTCAGGGTAGCCATAGAATTACTACCTCCACGATTGCGGAGATGGAAACCTGAACCTCTGACTACACCGCAAAGGTTAATGGTCGTGAACGCGTTTGTTTGTCTTTGACTATAGAATTATAACTTTTGCTGCATAGTAGTAAAGTATCAAGAGGATGTATATGTTTCATTTCTGCCTATCATTAAAAAATATATTGGTTAGATCGAAAATAATTACACAATCCCACTATATTATTATTAATAAATGTAGATCGTATGCCTTATAACCAATTAGGTAACTCTTTCGTGTTTTTGTTACTAAATAGCCCCTTCCACTATTAGGTTATTATTGGCTCGATTGTATTAATTTAATATTCGATGAATAATGAATACAGGGGATAATTAATTTCCTTTGATCATGGAGCGGCACCAAAGATAATTAATTGCATACTACGCCCTTACAATACGCGCTTTGATTTTCTTTGTTGCCCTAATGAGAAAGAAAGGAGAATAGGATTTATATTTTCAACGTAATCTTCACGACTGTAATTCCATTAGATATGCAGAGATTTCAGAGTGGATGGTGATATATGATGATAAGTAATGAAATATGAAATAAAATAATTAAAAAAATAAAATATCGCTTATTTCGGAAACTCAAACGGTTATGAAATTAAACAGGTTAAAAGTACACGTGTATATATAAATATGTATATATATTCACGCCTCTACGTCCCCAAGGTAATGGGCAGAGACTATCGGTTACCACCTGGAATGATCCTGACAAATCTGCCCTACTTCACTCACACCCTTCTATTAACCTTCACGCTTTTCAATTCATTATATCTGTCACAGGTAAATTTATCCCTTGTTTATTAGTTATCAACAACGGTATGCCAGGAAGACAAGCCATAACCAATGGCTTATTAATATATTGAAACCTCAACTCTGACTACCCCAAAAGCGAATATGTACGCTAAGTTATGTTGCGTATGTGTGCAGTTAAACTGCGTTCAAAATTCAACCTACTTCTCCGAAACCTCCTTACAATTCTTTTATGCTAAGAGGTTGGCAGAAAAGAGGTTTTATTGAATTGACTACCAAGCGATGTGCAGTACACGTTGCAGAGTTGAAAAGGCAGCTTAGAACAGACATAAATGAACTTAAAGTCTTGCTCAAAAAAATAAAGAACCAAAGCAAAGGTAAAATTTTTGTTCAGTTCAGTTTTTAAATAGTTCACAATTTATTATATATTTTTTATACATACATAACTAATTAGGAAATCGTAGAAAATCATGTACAACAATTAGCTCTTATTGTTTAAGAAATTACTGATCTGCATGTGATTTCAGAACATTTCCTAGTTCCATTCTCAACCTTTATTTTTGTTGAGTATCTGTAATTTAACATGGTACTGTCTACATATTATTTTGAAGTCTATGGCAAGATTTACCGGTCCGAGTCTTTTACCACAAAATTTCCGTAAATATTGCCTGTACTTTTCATGAAAGCCTATGTAGGCTTTAAATTCTATTATACACATGAATATTATGACCATATTTTACCGTATTATATTACATCACATAGATACATTCATATCCTCTAATACCTTTCGGGTTGGACAGAACCTTAGAGACGATAAAAACTCCCAGGCCTCTTTTTAGTATGAATATTACGGTTATGGTGATATGTGGAGCATTGGCATCAGGTTGCTAGTTTATCGCTCAACAAATTGACCCCTAGTCCCTAAGTCGCTTCCTACGAAATGCCGGAAAGAACGACAGCTTGTTAGCATTCTTTTTATTACTTATTATACAATTTATTTTATATGTCATTTGCAAGATTCATAAGCATTCACGACTGTTCAACCGGTACAGTGTAGTCAGAGGTTGAGTCTCCACTATCAAATGTTTGGTCTTTGATTACATATACTGATTATGTTCATATAAACATAACAGAAACATATATTCAGGACTTGTTTACACACTCCCTTTTTTATTGTGGCGGGGTAGTTAGAGGCTCGAGTGCCTATCTCCGAAATTTCGAAGGCATGTTAGGTATGGGTCACTTGAAGCCTGCTTTTCTCTAAATAGACAGCACCCAACGTGACAGGAAATGAACCGTATCGCCGTATACAAGCACTAACTAGCTATTACCTGTCCTAAGGAATAGGCTGGTTTCCTCATGATTTTTGCCTCACCGTTAGCGACTGTAAATCATGTACGTATATGAAAACATATTTAAATTGTATTCATTGGTACATGCCATAGCCGGGATTCAAATCTAGGACCTATATCTCACAAGAAATAAAATGTCTTACCCATTTGGCTACAGGTGCTTTTAATATTGTTTATAATTAATAAGTATATATCCTTTAACAAAAGTCTTGAATGTACTTAGTAAGGGGCTAGTTCAATTGGTGTAACAGTGTCCTACAATACCATTATATGTATATTATTGTACCCTGAACCACCGTCCCAGTAAGCTATACTCGTACATACAATCGATAGAAAAGTGGAGCGAGGTGATAACTCTTGAGCGGATTATACCTATGAAAGCAGGTAAAAGCCGATGAGTTATGTGCTTCAATAAAAGCGATACACCTCCATATACACGCTAGGTGGTTATAGTATGATCGAGAATTCAGTAAGGGATTCTTAATGTAATTTCAATATAGCATTTTCAATATAATTCAGAATTCTATACCATATACCAGATTAGCCATTTATGTACGTGTTAAGGACATCGTGACTAAACCTGGCTATTCTTTTTAATGGGCAATAGTCACCGCCTGTATACAGTGACATGGAAACTTGTTATACTCACGTAGTGACATAGAACCTGTCAGGATATGTGCTGACTATGAAAAAATTCAGTTTACACGAGGCCATGAATCATAAATGGTCAGAGTCAAATACGTACGTACGTACGCGTTCACGACCATTAACCCTTACGGGGTAGTCAGAGGTTCAGGTGTCCATCTCCACAACTGCGAAGGTAGTAATTCTATGGCCACCTCGAACCCACGTGTTAACCAGATAGTTAGTACCCAATGTGACAGGTGGTCAGCCATGTCGCCATTTACAAGCACTAACTATTACCTGATTTGGGAACAGGTAGGTTTTTTAAATGGTCAGAGTCAAATATTAAGTGAAAACTGTATTTGACGATTGCATAAATCACAAATCTCAAAAACATATTCTACCCTACCCATAAGGGAAAATGGTCTTGATAAGTATGTTTCCTAAATGCTCTCCTAATGCAGTAGAGCCTGTGGAGATGTTATCTGTGTTGAGAGCCCAAAGTGGATTGGTTTTAACTCTTACTTTGTGCAACGTTCTATCGCTGGGATTTAAGGATGAACATAATACATTGCTGTTTTACCTTATAAGATAAGCACATTGGATACTATAATACATTCACGTATTAAATCTCTTTTGGAGTAGACGATAATATATGCTTGGTCACTTTTTAGCATGAATGTTATATGGAACATTGGTGATAGTTATTTTTAAACACTCGCGATTTGTATTCTCTTTTACTCTATCAAACCGGATCATAACACGATAAAGTTAAGATACATTTATATCACCTGATGTTTCAACCCAGTTGCATACGCCGTGGTCGCGGGAACACTAAAAGGTACCTATATGTTTATTTAATTTTATCTTGTAACGACTCGGTCTCACATAAAACATTGGTAACAATTTGCTAACCCATCGCCCAATAGATTCCATTGACCCCTAGTTCCTTAGTCGCCTCCTATGACATCTCTAATATTCTGTTCACCACACAAGGTTCATAGATGTGATTGTTTATGTTATTCCCCTTCTCTACAGTTCCATACTATCATATTCATTGTATGGAATCATCCCGTGTTCCCGTTCAAAGGCAATATGCTTTGTTCCAGAGGGTTTTGATTCCATTGGAGCCCTGATTGCTTTTTGAGGGCGTCAGCCAACCCCCGCTATCAGAGGATTCATTAGGGCGTTATTGGGTAAGGGTGCGTTCACACTAGGTGATACTATAAATACCAGTAGGTAAACGTGGCTTCGTTCTTCTTGTATGTGATTTTGGTAGAATTGTCGCTACCCAAACAAACGGAGCAATGCAAACACCACAATTTAATTTTAGTTTGTCAAAGCCTTTGAATTGAATGAAGTATATGTGAATGTAATGACGACTATAGTCTGGCTAACGAAAGTAGATACTGGATGATTTTGCAAACTTTTTATATGACAACACTAAAGTGTTACTACCATCGGATATTTACCCTACAATTTGGGGTATTTTAAGTAGAAAGTACTTAGGAACAATTTATTGCGAAAAGGCAATTTTTAAAACAAACTCATTAAACATTTTATAAAATGAGTTTTAAAAATTCGTACGTGTGCTGAAATTGTGTTAATCGAAAATAAGTTTCGTATGTACGTATTAGATCATTTCAAAAGCTACACTCAGCCTTACGTTGGTCTAATAAATAGCTTAAGTAATTAGGTACACTATATCTTAACTCATTAGGTAGAGAAAAACTTGGCAATTTTATTTTAAAGAAAATTAATTTGTACCTGTTTTCCGAAAAATTTGGTAAAATCAGAATCAGTGTATGGTATTCCTATTTCTATATAGCCAGACTATAATAACCAATATCAATTTATGTTTATACTTATTTAGATAATGTTTCGATCGTATCTGACCTATCCATGCACAAAATTATTAATATAAATTTACGTAATGAACCAAATACTACAGTGATTGAAATATGTAAGAAATTCTACCTGTTGCTCAAAAAGGTAATAGTCAGTGGTAATATATAGCGACACGAATTACCACTAGTCTCATTAGATATTTACTATCTGTTTAAGACGTAGACTTGAAGTGGCCATCGAATGTCTATCTCCGCAACTGTGTAGATGAACAGGCAAACCTGTAACTACCCCGCGAGAGTTAATGGTCGTGATTTTTTGTTTGTTTGATGTGATACTATAAATAATTATAATAATGTAACACTCCCGAAAGTTCCACCTAAACTATCTATTAACTATCAACTCAAGATATTAATCTGTTATAATATATCTCTGAATGCGCTGAAAATTTTGCCTGAGATAAATCGCTTTTACGACCATGAACCCTTGCGGGGGTAGTCGAGGTATCCATCTCCGCAATTGCGGTGGTTACTCTATGGCCACCCACGTGTTGATCAAAAAGTAACTACTCAAAGTGACAGATGGTGCACCGTGTCGCCAATTACAAGCACTGATTATTACCTGTTCGGGGAAGTTTTCCCCGGCTATGGCATTCGGTACATTTCACAAACAAAATACACATGTGTAAATGTTCTGAAAATGTTATTCATTTATATTGCTTCACGGCAACCAACATAGACATACACAACACATTACAAAAAAAACATGTTTTAAATGTATACTGATAAGTGCTGCCTTAGTTATAGGGCACGACTACATTAGAAGAATAGAACATTTAACAATCAAAATCATTCATTGATATCAATCATATCATATCAATCATTTAAAAATTCTGTAACAAAACAAGTATAAAAAACAAAAGCAAAAGTAGCTAGATATTTAGATACAAATCGCTATTGCTGAGCAAGAAGCTCTACAAATAACATAATCTATTTAAAGTATAGAATAGTTATAAACTTGTACTTAAAAGTTTAAATTTACCAATACGTGCAATGTTATCGGTGATGTCTATATATGTATTTATAATTGAAAGTAAGAATGTATAAATATACAGTCAACCAACACAGTGATCGGTAAAGGAAAACCGTAGTCCCATACTCTTCGTTGATAATACCCAGATAGCAGCCCACATCCCGAAATAAACCTTTAACTCATTTAGTCGGTCAATCAATCACGTGAGGCTTGATTTTTGCCCTTTTGTCTCGATATCTGATCGAATCGCTAATAAATTACTTGGGATCAACCGCCACATACACTGTGATTCAACGACAACAGGTATAGTTTTAAGAGATTCGCGATTTATACTCATGATTACTTATGACTAACGGGACTTATCGCGTATGTTTTAAAACGTCGGCATCGTCGTCGAAACGTCGGGTTAATAAAGGTAACTTTATTATTTAAAAACATACGCGATAAGTCCCGTTAGTTATTAATCATGGCAACAGGTATGTCGTTAAAGGGGAAAATGTCGTCCGGAAACTTGCCTTAAAATCAGGTTGGTATTGTACATGGTTGCAAGGACTCAACATACATTCATATACATATATTCACGTGCTTTAATCCTATCCCCTAGGCCACTTTGTAGCATGAATATTGGGGTTGCGATGTCATAATGGAATATTGTTGACAGGTTGCTAGTCCATTGCCCAGTTGATTCCACTTTCCGAACATGATAGTACAGTACACGGTGTTACAATACAGTAATACTCGTCGACAGTGATGGTTTAATGTTAAAAGTAGGTAATAATAATAATGGCTATATAAATATATTTAAGACGACAGTTAAACTACTGATTACTTTACAAAAGATATGTAGAGCCGTAGGTTACCATAATGTGCATGGTGGTAATAAAGGGTGTGATCACATAAAGTATGTATTAATATAGAAACTTCATTTTCCATCCCAAGTCACCTCCTACGACATACCAGGAAGAAAGGCAACTAGCTAAGATAACTTTTAGCTTCCAGCTAGCAAGGGACCATGTACTTAATATGTTATATTAATATCTTGACAGATTTCATTTTATATGGGAAGAACACCTTTAATTCCCTGTGTTTTAAACTGTCCGTACCGTCCGAATTGAAATAATATAACCGTTTAATCTAAGCATCAATCTTCTTCAATATCAATCAGTGCGGCTGACAGCTTTGTTGCCACTAGCAACAGAACAGTAGCCGCAAAATATTCGGTAAATTTAAATAAACAAATTGAGATGGAATAAATGTATATTTATTGAAACTGCGGCCGAGCGCTCAAACACCGCTTGTCAATTGATCGCCATGTTAAGCAATTTAGGACCTGGTCAGGTTAGGTCTAGGTGTTTAAACATGTACTAAGGTTTCAAGAATTTGTTTCTGTGATGTATATATTTATGTCGATTAATATACCAACATGTGACTGGCTTTCTTTTATGTGACGTGATATGGTTACTGGCACTGGGCAAATAATCCTGAAAGCCGGAGTTTCTTCTCCGAGCCAGGGTTTCAGAACCTACGGTAGAATTTTAATGTTATGACACAACCAGTATCAGACAAATGTTTTGACTTTCAATGAGTGTACTGGACTTTTAGTATTGTGATATAAAACATTTGGGTTTATATTATAGATGGGGCTACTCACTTAAAAATTACTACGTCGGAGTCAAAACTCCCGTATAGTCAGTCACACCCATAACATTTCTCACATCATACAATGAAACTTCATGGTGTCAACTTTTGAAAATAGAAAATCCACAAAAATTCAAAGTGACAGTTTTTCATTAACAAGAAATCTTTGGTTTCGCATAACCAAATATTAACAAATAAAATTTAATAAGCTTTAGTATAAAATATTGTAGAAATGAACGACATGACGAACAAGGAATCGCCTGAGGACGCCGACGACAAACCCATTCGGAAACTTCGCACTAGGAGCCTCTACACGTACACCACTTTCAAACTGGTAAGAGGACTTACTTTCATAAGGTGACCTTGCCTATTCGGAATAGATCAAGTAAAATCTGCGTTCGATAATGACTGTACCCAGATTTATTTTTATAAACAGCTATTTTTATCCTTCTGTAATGTTAGTCTTTTAAGTTACTCAAGTAGTAAGTCTATACATTTAGTTTATAGTAAATCATTGGTTTGCTCGTTTACTGCTTCATGACCTATGTGGTATTCGCTTTTATTTTATTTTATTGTTTGCAATGTAAACATTTGCCCTTAGAATATTTTTCCGTCATTGACCAATATAATCAGTTCTTCACTACTTTATGTTAATAAAACCAATACATTTTCAATTCTAACCTAGACTCCAGCTCTAAATTACGTTTGTATATGTAAACATATTTTTCTAATATTTAGATATGTCTAAGTTTGTGCTCAAGACCAAAGTTACTTCCAAACAAAACCACCATATCTAAAATATCGGAATCACGACAACAAACCGTTTCAACTGTTCATCAATTTAATCTACACCCACCAGAACAAAGATGGCAAAGAGACCTCTCAAGAAGTGCCTTCAACGTCAGCCGCCTCCAACTCCGCAGCATCAACGTCAGCTTCCAGCTCACGAAGATCCAACTCCCGAGCCTCGAACTCTGGTGCCTCGACCTCTGAAGGTCATAACCACGCAGATTCTGGCACCGCACATCCCTGGCACCCCCCGTGGCGAGCGCCGTTTCAACGCCGAGCACCTTTCTACCCTGGGGAGAATACGTACCATTCTGGCTCGTGGAGAACGCTAGAAGTAAGTTATAAATAGAATAAAATAGAATAGAAAAAAATGTATTCACTAAAAACAGCACAGGTACAAAAACATTTACAATTACATTTATTACAATTAACAAGACAAGATACTGCACTGTCACTGTGAAAAGGCCCAGGCTCAGCATATGTTGCAGGCCAAAGCCCACAACGCCAATCCTCCGCCTGAGCTATGATAAATGATATGGTTGAACTATATATTTGTTTTTTACAGTGTGTATCAGAAGATTTATGAGTGTCAATGAAGCGAAAGTGGTCTGTCAGGATGGGGACAAATGGGGATCCGTGATCTCTGCCTACCCCTCTACAGGGAATCAGGCGTGATTTGTATGTATGTAGATATTAAAACACAGGATGGAGGTTGTTAAAGTCCAACACTGCTGTTCTAAGGCGATGTTACTATCTTTCAATAATGAAATTTTACATTATATACATACATATAATCACACCTCTACATCCCTAAGAGGATAGGCAGAGACTATTGATTGCCACCTGGGACGATCCTGACATATATCCCTTGCTTCACTCATGCCCATTAAACTTCTCTTACATGCTCGTCTATTTTTTACACTAACAAAACATGATTCGTTGCCGTTTTTTTGTCTTCGATAACAATATGGTATTTGCACAATTTTTTTATTCTAAAGGGCTTAGTCTATTTGTTATTTTACTAAGATTTTGATGGGGTTTGGACTTGGTGTGTGTGATGTAGACTTATTTTTGAACTTAAGGCTATAATAGTAGTGACGATAAACTTATAAATTACTTTGCAGGTGGACGTTATGGGAGCGATAGGTTACCTGGGATCTGTGACCCCACATGGCACATTATGCTTGAGACTGCGGGATCGTATAAGGTAAGGCAGTATTATCAAAATTCAGAATGGAAGAATATAAAATATGCAACTGGAAATGACTACTCGTAACGCTATTATTATTATTTGTCCATTTCCTTTTATCAGCAGATATTCGATCGTATTCCATGATGACATAATTTTGCACAATATTCCGTTTCCAGAGTGGACTTGACGATAGATGGCGCTATACGTATAATAAACACCAACACGAATACGGTGATGGCTTTATCTAGTTCTGGGGCTTCTGCAGCGTTGATTCACCCCAGTGGTAACGTGTACCACAACGGCTCGAGGGTGGAGATACAGGCCCATCATCCACATGGGAATGATAGGTCTGTATACTAACGTTTTGCTGTCCTTATGATGGATATATGAAAGAGTGTCAAGTCATGGGGTCCCATCCCATACTATTTTTTTGGGTAATGGTTGAGTAATGGAAAGTGTGGATATCAATTTTATAAATAATAAAGTAAGTAAAATTTATTTAATTCTGCCATCTAGTCAATACTTGTAGAAGCAACATTTTTCTATTCGAAAGCAGATGTCGCTGTGTATTAACTACCTATAAAAAAATGTATTCAGTACATATTACATAGTTATGATTTCAAAAACATCTAAAATACAAACGGAATACAAGGTCACAGACTTTTATAGGCAGGCAGTCGTACGAAAAATGTAAATGTCTCGATTCCCATACAGATTTCTTTTGATCCTGATAAACTTCTATTATACGGCCAATTATTAGTTTATGTGTTATGTAATGTCAATTAGGTTATGAAAAATTATGATGTGTAGGTGTGATCATAAATATAGGATTCTACGATTGTGATTCATACATCGGTTCTCGTTCTATCACCGAAGTTAAGCAACGCGGGCGTGGGAAGTAATTGGATGGGTGACCATTTAAATTCCTCACGTGCTGTTGTTTTGGTGAGGGAACCGGGTTTGGTTATGTAAGGACTTAGTTAATCACCTATTACATTGGTTATCAGGTAACGATTGGGTTTCGATTGACTTAAGATTGCTAAAAAACTTAGTTGCCACTCAACATCTGACTACCCCGAAAGGGATGTGAATGCATATTTTGCATATAGGTTTTTTGTGTTCGTCTGTCGGGTAACGACGGGGATCGGGGTTCAATCGGGGTCGGCGGCGGCGGCGACATAATGTGAACACAGTATTCTGTACCTATTCAGGATTATAATAATATACACAGAGATCCCGCGCACTCGTAGATTGGGTAGGCATAGTTTACGCAAGAGCATTGAGCGAAGCGGCGCACGCGGCAGCCGGCCCCCGCCACCCTCGCCGAGAGCGCTGCAAGTCGCTCTCTGCTCTATCACGGGCACTAATAAATGTAAATAATAGGTATCGCTGAGAATCAGCGTTCCATCCAAAATAGACTTTATTACAAATGCAGAAAAAATATTTTCCATTTGCACATTTCAATAAAATGCAATAGGTATGCATTTTGTATTTCATTTTGGCATGTTTTTGTACTGTAAACATCTGTCAATATCTAATCATATTATGATGATGCAAAATTAGACTTTATTGCATTAAACTTTTAAAACTAATTATCAATTTTATGCATTTGAATAAAATGCAATAGGTATTAATTTTATATTTCTTTCCATTTGCGTGGCGTGGTTTGTAGATATATTGCGTTAGAATCAATCGACTTATTTAATCGAATAAAAAGGATATGATTAAAATGTGCATTGCTAGATATACCTACATATAGTATATACAACACAATGTATATAAAACATTAATATAAAATTAACTACTGAAATATAATGATAATATAGTTTTATATAGGTTGCGAAGGTAATTTATAGTGGCAAAGAGGAAGGAAGATTATTATTGAGATCTCAATAATAAATCGATCAATCCTTTCTAGGCGGGTGTAGGTAGCGTGAAGAACAGAAGAGCATGTATGAAAATGTTTATGAGTGTGAGTGAAGCAAGAGCAAACAGGCGTAAATATACGTATGTACCTATGTAACGAATAATAATAATACGGCGGCGCGCGGCTGCGGCGCACAGCGCCCTCGCGTCAACTATGTGCACTTCTGTGCCGCTTATCTAAAGCTTTTTTACGTCACAGAAAATTATTTAGGTATAAACTCAGCTTTGAACTACAGGCAGCGTTCCGACGGTTACGGTTAACAACCGAAATGTATCTGTTATTAAACCAAACAGATATTGGTTAACAGGTAAAGAAACCGATATAGGTATAGTGGTTTACAGAAACCGAAACGATACCGATTATTCGTAATTAAAGTTCATTTTGGTATGTTTTTGGACTGTAAAAATACTAATCATTTTATGATAATGCAAAATAGACTTTATTACAAATACAGAAAAAATATTTTCAATTTGCTCATTTTAATAAAATGCAATAGAATACCTATTTTTTGTTTCATTTATTATATTATCTGTGATTTTGGCATGTTTTTGGACTAGAAACATCTGTCAATACCTAATTATTTTATGATGATGCAAAATTAGACTTTATTGCATTAAACTTTTAAAACTAATTATCAATTTTATGCATTTGAATAAAATGCAATAGGTATTAATTTTATATTTCTTTCCATTTGCGTGGCGTGGTTTGTAGATATATTGCGTTAGAATCAATCGACTTATTTAATCGAATAAAAAGGATATGATTAAAATGTGCATTGCTAGATATACCTACATATAGTATATACAACACAATGTATATAAAACATTAATATAAAATTAACTACTGAAATATAATGATAATAAAATATAAAAGTATTCAATATTTAAATTATTAATCACTTGTGGTAAATAATTGATGATATAATAATAATTGATTTTGAGATTTTTAATTCCTGTCACACATTTTATCACTAGCATACACTTCACAGTGAAAACTTTTACAATCTTCCCCAAAATGTGAATATAACAAGTTCGGATTTTACTTTTTAGTTTCTACCTAGCTAGGTACTACGCACATAAACACAAGTCACGCACACTCGCGCGATAAGGCGCGGCGCCTGTCCGTAGTCGAGGTAGTCACGCGCGTCGCGTCGCTTGATTTTGCTTTATAAATGAATAGGTAGGTACCTTACGTTCATGGGAGAAATGGGGCTAAGTACGTGATTTCTGCCACCCCTATAGGGAGAAGCGGGCATAAATATGTATACGTACGTGTATGCGCTCACTGCTAAGACACAAAAAACAAGTACCTACTTTTACCGGTCTGCATCCCTCAGTCGCCTTTTACGACACCTACACGAAGGGCGTCAAACTGTATTGGTGAAACACGGATTAATTATGCATTTAAATTCTATAATATATTGTAGGTATTCCATAATACTCATTAGGATTAGGTATTTATTTAGGTGAACTCTTTGACCAAATGTAACTGCCTATAGTAATCTAATAATCTCAATCTAATAATATAATGCAAAGCAAATTAAACTGTCTTAACTCTAGCAGGTAATACTAGAAATTAGCTCAATCCCTCAGTCGCCTTTTACACCTACAGGGGGGATGGGAGTGTCAAACTATATTGGTGATACACGGATTAATAGGACTTAATCAGCAGTCCGATTTCTCCCCATGGATGTTGTAAGAGTGGAATAAGGGCTCTAAAGTGATTTTTATCTATTTTGGGCGATGGGTTGGCAACCCCTCACCCGTGACTTGATTGATATTGATGCTGGCATACCACTTTATTAAATTTACATACCTACTTAATTTTATAGAAACACCTTAGCACACCTTAGTATTTTATTAGCTGTGACCTTATGAATCAAAAATAAACCATAAAATGAGCAAACTGTATTAGACATGCTGTATTTGTAATTTTATACATACCTATATTAGTTAGAAGTACTGAGAAAAGGGGATGTAAGGAGTACCTGTAATTGGCAACCGTGTATGCAAAGGTGTTAAAGAGGCGAACGTGGCATGCCAGGATCAGGAGAAATGGGGCTACGTAATCTCTGTCACCCCTCTAAGGGGAAGCGGGCGTGACGCGTATGTATATATTAATTCTAATTCATGACTTAATATTATGTTTGCGAACGTATATGCGCTCACGACCATTATTAACATTGTCCCTAGTCTCCTTGTCGCCTCGTCCATGAATCGTGATCGAGGCACATAAAATCGTCTGACGACGACGGATACTTGCTCACTAGAAATAGACTCCGTCTATTCCCAAAACATCCCACCAAAAACATCCCAAATGGGCTATTTTGGGAAAATCAATAAAATATTATTTTTGTATTCCCATAATCTCTCACGTAAATCTCCCATTCGGGATATTTTGCAACTGCACTTAAATATTTAGTTTACTATTCCCAAAATATACCACGATAATATTACTTTTTTAAATAAATATACTTTAGTACAGTCTTGCACGATTTTTTTCTGTGATTTTTAATTATATGGTCTGATATAGACTCATTAGAATAGTATATTATTAATATTATTACTTGTAGGTTGAGATATTATATTATGTTGATTTTGTGTCGTTGTTCAATTAATAAGACTGCGAATACTTAGTATATAGTTAGTATATTAATATCTGTGATTGAACTTAGTCCATTATAAATGTCATATCATGTATCAGTAACATTATACTCCTAAAAACCAAATTGATTCTGTGATTTTTAATTATATGGTCTGATATAGACTCGTTAGAATAGTATATTATTAATATTATTACTTGTAGGTTGAGATATTATATTATGTTGATTTTGTGTCATCGTTCAATTAATAAGACTGCGAATACTTAGTATATAGTTAGTATATTAATATCTGTGATTAAACTTAGTCATTATAAATGTCATATCATGTATCAGTAACATTATACTCCTAAAAACCAAATTGATTCTGTGATTTTTAATTATATGGTCTGATATAGACTCATTAGAAAAGTATATTATTAGTTTTATTATTTGTAAGTTGAGATATTATATTATGTATTACTTCATGTTTCTGTTGTTAAATTAATATGGTTACTGTTACATTAATATCTAGTAATTACATTTGTTCTTGTGGCTGAACTTAGAGTGACTTTAATGTTACAATTGTTTATTCTTACGGTATTAAAAAAAATATATGTTTGTTATTTAGTACGATGTACATTACGTGGTATTGAGACTTAATTATAAATAAATAAATAAAATTATTTTTCATTTTTATATCCAATTTTTACTGTGCAAGACTGTACATTTCAATAAATTTTCTTCCAAATTAATGGTGGTATATTTTGGGAATAGTAAACTAAATATTTAATTGAAGTTGCAAAATATCCCGAATGGGAGATTTAGGTGGGAGATTATGGGAATACAAAAATAATATTTTATTGACTTTCCCAAAATAGCCCATTCGGGATGTTTTTTGTGGGATGTTTTGGGAATAGACGATAGACTCTGCGGTGAATTTAACATACCTACTTAATTTTATAGAAACACCTTACGAATCTAAACACCTTATGAAATAAACCTTAAATTGAGCAAACAGTGTTTGACATGCCCTGCCTATCAGATCCTTTATACCTACTCGTATGTCATTCAAGTTTTTTAAGGAAGGCACCTTGAAGGTACCTATACATAGGTGGCGGGGTAGCCGAGTGGATTAACGCCTTAACTCTCTGGGTGATCCAGGTTCAAATCCCAGCGGCAGCAATGTTTATTTCTAATTTCTAATAAATATGTGCCTTGCGTCCACACTCTGGTCCGTCTTAACCGTAAAACGTGTTAGGTGGGACCAATTAAAACAGAGATAAAAAATAATGAAAAAATTATCGGCGAGTATCATATACCCTACTCAAATTTAGATGGAGCTATTTCACTTATTTTAGCTAGCTAATCGCTCTAGTATGGACGAATGAAAAAGTGACCTCTATTATTGAGAAGATGCACGATTTATGCACGATTTCATGCATTCGATGTCACGCCATCTGTTTTTCCAATTTCGCTTCAAAAATAAGCGGAGTAAAATAAGAAGTTAGCACTTACCAAAAAAATTGTATGGGATGGGGTATCTGTACTGTATAGTATTATATTATCTGTGGTCAAGTTAAATTAGGTACGGAGTAATAAGATACGTGAACTGTGTGATTAAAAACAAATTTGAGTCATGGATGAAATAATGAACATAGGAAAATTCTTCTATTTTTCATAACATGCATTTTTTTCCTAATATACACATAAACTAACGCAGAGCGTGTGGAATAGAAGTGAGAGGCAATGGATGTGAGGGTATGATTCTCAAAAATTAATTCTCAGTATGAGGAATAGTCAATAAAATGCATAAGATATTTAAAGGATGTGACCAAGCTACGAGATTAGTCGAAATATTTCTAGTTGAAGATGTATGATTTATGTTTTCTCTTAATCACATGTGATTGTGACATATTAATATTTTCATATTTTACGTTATATACCTCTGTATTGTATGTATTTGTAGATATATGTATTGTACACATAATGTAAACATTAAAAAACATTTATGTAGTGTATATTTTCAATATGTTAGTACAATACGTAACACAATATTTTATTTATAGTTCACACTTATTAATATGTATGTTTATTAAGCTCTTTTTATTAATATTGCCCTCTTGTTGGTTCTAACATAATATCAGCGTTGCGTTTGTCACCAAACGTAACATACCCAGCTGAGTTGGAACCTTTTTGCTGCGACAATAACATGCACACGCTATACCCCCTAGTTTGTAAGTTTGATTTGTAAAATATTTGTATTGTGTATGTCTTTGTGGCTGTAAATAAATGCTTTATTATTATTATTAAGATATTTAATGACGGTAGAATATCAATGTAAGAGACAACCAGTGTCAGGCAAATGTTTTGACTTTCAATGAATGTACTGTACATGTACTTATGTTGATTAAAACATTTGACTTTGACTTTTTAATGGATGTGACCAAGGTACGAAATTATTCGTCGAGATTAGTCGAAATATTTCAAGATGAAGATGTATGATGTATTTCCTCTCAATCATCAGGCACGCGAAGATGTGGTACAAGGGCGTGTCGTTCACGGCGGAGTACTGCGCACTGGTGTACCTGGTGGACTCGGCGGGCACCCGCACCACCTCCGACACGTTCCTCGACATGAGCGAGGACTTCTCCGTCAACGTCTTCTACAAGTGAGTGCTTGGAGTTCATTTCTGATATGACTTTAAAGGGTATTTTCTGAAACTATACATTGTATTTTACTAGTGACCCGGTCCGGTTTCGCTATAAAATATATAGCCTACTCCACTATTAATGGATGTTATTATACATATAAACCTTCCTCTTGAATCACTCTATCAATAAAAAAAACCGCATCAAAATCCGTTTCATAGTTTCTAAGATTTAAGCATACAAAGAGACATAAGGACAGAGAAAGTGACTTTGTTTTGTACTATGTAGTTTTATTATATGCATATATCGATATGATACCGATAATATTTTATCGTGGTGAGGAAAAACCTAAAGAAGTAATTACAGTATTTTTAAACGGACTCTTGATACGCTGGCTACTGACCAACGTATCAACCGTTTATGACTTATTCTTTCTGTGAAAACAGTGACTACTCAAAGTTTGTATGCATTGAAAGAACAATAGTCAGAAGCTCTTGCATCTTTCGCAAAAAATTTCGATTTGGCTAACTGTTCAGGTCACCAATTAACAGTATTATATTGTGCTGCTCTGCTTGGCCTCTCCATAGAAATATAAGCTTGTTTCCTCACGTTGTCTATTGTTGCTGAACTATTGTTTCTTTCCAGTGACTCGAGACACGGTCCCACCCACGTGAACGAGGCTCTGTCGCTGCTGGCTTCGGCCCAGTACTGGGTGACGGCGGACGGGGTGGAGAACTGGATCGTCAACAACGTGCGCATCAGCCAGACCTCGGATGGCTTGGTCAGGTACGACTGGTTTATATTTACAGTACCTACGAACGCATATACTAGACATAGGCATCTTATCTCAAACTGTTAGGAAGAAAAAATAGGTAGAAAGAAGAAGACATTGATGCTCTACACAAATTTCGCTTCATGGACACTCATACATATCTTCATAGACACTCAGCATAGAACATACATAGAAGAAGAGTTGATTTATAAAGGATCTTTTTGGCCTCTTATAATACACAAAATAATCTCCTCAGTTACTTTTTCACACTTCACCTTAACTAAACTTAACAAGATCTTACTTCTATTGTATAAGGTTACACAGACAGTATCTTCAAAATCTCAGTTTTCAACCGACACTTCTGGAACTCTGTCATCATATACAATCTCCAGCATTGTCCTTTCTTCTCCAGGGTGCACAGATGCAGCAACAAGTTCCAGCTGCGCACCAGCCCCAACAACGGCACGGCCTCTATCTCCAGCCCCTTCCTGCACTGCACCGCCTCCCTGGGGCAGACGCAGCACCTCTTTGTTCGGTAAGTGATACGTTACATAGGTATGATGGAACCTAGGATAAGGTTGATGCCACTTCACCATATGGAGAGGTATTAGTGAGTAGAAGTTTTGATTACGTCTAAGATTGCCAAATGATTGCAGTGATAGCATTTTCCTTTAAATGATGCAGAGATCTATTAATTCTGTTAACAATACAAACTTCGTCTCTTTTATTATTTCCTTTATAATTAAATCATCTTATTCTTTTTTATATTTTTAATTATGTACATAAAAATTCCTCTTAATTATAAATTATTCCAATAACATGTAATTTTCTTCACGATATTTTGTTAAATTTCTTTTGGGTCATGTTTGTCTACAACTAATGAACCTATACTAAGTTTTTTTCTGCTAAACAGAAAATTTACTGTTTCAGTCGTGGCGAGAGGCGCATGCACTTCGACGGCAGTTCGTTCATCGTGAGGAACGCGGGCCACTCCGCCGGTTTCGACGAGAAGAACCAGCTCAAAGTTTACTGATAGTTTAATGTAGTCCTTTGTAGGGTAGTTCACTAAGGCTTCAAGTGACATTTTATTTTTGTACTCGTTTGTTTGTGAAGGTTTTCTGTTCATGTAGGTTGTAGGGGATTTCGGTCGCTATAGAGTTGCTAATATATACAATAAGGTCTCAAACTGTAGTTCAATATAGTATAGTATAATAGTATCTTGAGAATGTCTTGAAGGTATTTTGTTATGGAAATTTTGATAATGTTTGA
The DNA here is from genome assembly GCA_030578115.1 of Leucoptera coffeella. Classification (NCBI taxonomy): domain Eukaryota; kingdom Metazoa; phylum Arthropoda; class Insecta; order Lepidoptera; family Lyonetiidae; genus Leucoptera; species Leucoptera coffeella. Next base: position 75,577 of record JAMBLF010000569.1, on the reverse strand, counting down.
AAGTTATTTTAGTATTTACTTCAGATTCCATGCCCATATTGTACAAAAATGGCCACATATGTAGGTTTATATTAAGCCAAATATAATACAATAGTATAGTTTCAGTAATATGATCAACAACAATTGTTATATTTATTCAAAGTATTACCTATCTTGTTTTCGTTGCTAAGACTGTATATAAAGCAGTAAATGTTTTTATTTCAATTTATAATTTTATTTAATATTTCATTTACATTACAATAGATCTGTTCGGCAGTAATGCTGCATCTGCAGTTCAATAGAATTTACTTAAATACATTCTCTTACATACAATTCGATGAGGATCACTGGTGTCGTCCTAATTACTAAACACAACTGAAATAACACATTATCGTAAGTTTGGAAAACGTCAACATTACTTACTACAACAACAAATGGGTTAAAAAAGAAAAACATTTTTATCTGACAACAACAAGCTAAATAATTTTACGGGACAACAGAACTACTTACTACTACAAGCGACTACTTCTTGATCTTTAATATGACTATTGTAATATTAACAAATTTACTTAACTACCCTGACTATGGTTCAAGAACATCTAGTTTAATGATTGGCATCTGTCGCCATATTCCTATTATAGAGGCCACACTAATATTGCTAATATCGGGGAACGATATCGTTCAATTCACTTTGTATCTTCGACAGAGGAAATATTAATCTTCACAAAATACCCTTTGAAGACAAATTGAGTCAGAACTTGTAGAACTTCGACCAATTTATTGGTTTCAACGAGAAAGCTATTAATTATTTTATGAGCATGGAATAAAGGTCCGAAAGTCTCTTACTATTTTGGTGGAGGCCTCTTCGTGGTTCATTGGTTTCATTTTGCCATGGGAACTCTAATTTTTGAGTCATTACCGTCTAATTAACTTTTACACTGGTGTTATGTCTTCTTTGGTACAGTATGTGGACAGAATCTACTATAAAGTATAATAAAACCAATAGTGTACCTACACGAAGTATTATAATTTTTTTCATAGAAAACTGATTTACATTTTGGCAGTTTCAACTCCGACAGCCTCACATACTCGTATATCCGATATTATATTCACAGCATTATACATACATCGATTTTTGCCTCAGTATTTTATAGCGTCTTTCATCATCTTTTTGCTTTGAGAAATATTATTTTTAATAAAAAAAGTGTTAATTAAAATATAATAAACAAGGATAAATCGCTGCGTAATTGACTGAACATCTAGGCTATATCTTGGTTGCAGTTTGTTACAGCTTTTCTCAATAATAGAGGCCATTCGAGAATTCTTATTTATAAGCTCCACATTGCAGCATCCGTCGCAGCAAGCCTTGCTTAGGATTCCTCCTGAGCTTAACCTATGCTTGGCTTGGGGCCAACAGATGCTGGGATTTGTCTCAACACAACTCTTTTTGTCTGCCTATCTTGCTTGTGTTTGACGCTAAGCATTGCTTTTTTGTTGGAATTTTGTAATTACATAGGTGGCGCCAGTGTGTTAATAGGAGTACGATAGTATGTGAAAGTACTAATTTAGGAATGTCTATTAATCTATTTATTTTTATCAATAACAAAATAATAACTAATATTTAAAAAAAACTACACCTAATATCAGTCAGTATACCTAGTAATTATGCTAAAAAGTAACCTAGGAATTTTCGTCCGACCCGAAAGGGATTTTATCGACGACGGACGAGTGATACAGATAAGTGTCTCCCGTTCATAAGCACAATTTGTATACTCCAAATCTTTGTGGGACATATTTTCTGGCTATGATTACGCATATTATAATAACTACAGATCACGATATCCATCTTTTCCGATCCTGTCAAACTACTTTGCCTTCGGTAATTTCAGTGTCTATACTCAGCAATTATTGATACTTCTAAGTCTCTCTTGGTATAGAATATTTTATGCCCTATATTTTTCATTCCTTTGAACGCAAAACGAATCCATAGAATTTGTTGGGGCAGCTCCTTAATTGGTTTTCCGAGTTAATACCTAACATTAAAATTTCACGGTGCGAGCCCTTCTTTCGAATGGCAAAATTAATTATTTTAACGGCTCCAAGGCGAAATAAAGGCGACGACGCCTCATTTTGTTTTTGCGTTAAAAGCCTGCACAGTGGTGAGTTACGGGCTCGAATTTGGCACAGATACAATTCTCGGGGCACTTAACTCTAAAATATAGAAGAAAGTCTTGACCTCGCTCTTGTCATTGAGCGCCGCGTCCCTTCGACAAATAAATTACAACTCGCAACTTGATGCCCAAATTAGTATTTCTCTGAGAGAGCGCCGGGATTTATTGTTGGCCTGTTTCAATCTTTTTAAATACGTTCACAATTGAATTGAGTTCTAAACAAATACTTCAACGCTCTTTGCTACTTCAAAACTTTTCAATAATCTGTTTCATCGCCAATTTTATTGTTATAATCGTGTTTTTAAGTACGTTTAGAATAAATTTTGAAATATTTGTAGTAGATTACTCATATCACATATGTATATATTCCCATGTCACAAACAATTGTTTAAATATTAGGCGACTCCATCGTCATTCATGCAAGAAACAGTTAATTAGATATCATTTTAGTTATGTTTAGTACAGACCATCACCTCAATCAAAACCCTAACAATACCAAACATTGTTTTCCTTTTCCTTTACACCAAATATCAAGCCTGGTACCGTATTAAGAGCAGCAGGAACCCGCAATAGCCTCTCGCCGGAAGCTGTGCTGATCATAAAGCAGCCAGGATCGCTTATAACTCAGGATTTAAGAGGTCCCGTCTGCTCTATGAGGCGTTGGCGGTCCGGTCCGTGCAGCCTCCGCTGAATGACTTCCGCTTGGCAGGTAACCTATACGTTTGTGGTGTGGTTACAAGTATATAGAGATATAGGTTGTCTATGAACAGGTTAAGCCGCTCATGCATAGTTGTAGGTCCAAGCATGTAACGAGGCACTACATTGGTCTGAAATGTTCATAGTGTAGGAAATGTTTGATACACAAAAAGTATTAATATACTTATATATAAGTATAATGCAATTTTGTTGTCAGTAAATCTCTTTGTTAATGAAGCTTGTTTGTTGATTTTTGATTTATGAAAAGCATTGGAAATAGTCGTCTATGGTGCGTCAACAAAGTCAGCAGCTCAGTGAAAGTTGAAAATACAAATAATTATTTTCGGCTGAATATTTAGTCAGTTGTGATGCCAAATTGGCTAAATAAGTTTGCTTTGGGATTATATTTAGATCCTCAACTGGGCGGCGTCGGTGTAACCATGGCGATGGAATAACAAGAAGTTCAAACGCCATGGGATCAGTGTTTGTACTTCAGCCGACATATCCTTAGTGATGAATGGCTTAATAAAGAATTTTAAAAAAAGCATGCGGACCATTTTAGAATATTCTGTTATATATTCAATATTAGGGTGAATAACCACCCTTAATGTGCAATCATAATAATAATCAGGATGTCATCGTAACTTTTATGATACCGTTATAATTTTATGAGCGTCATCTTCATTTCAGGAATCATTATAATTTTATTAACATTTATTTTTCTACTTGACGACATTACCATAAGTTAAGTAATTCAAGAATGGTGTGGGATTACTACGGTAACATTTAGAGTATGTTAATAGTGAATGGAAACCAGATTAACTATATGATCGGTTACGTAGTACTGAGATTTGAATATCCAAACACCATAACACAACTCATTTCATACTATCCCTGAACATCTGACTACCCCACATAGCTTTGCAGCTTTACCGCGCATATCAGATATGAGCGTAGAAAATTCTTTCTAAGTTTTAATTCACTTAAGCGAGCTCCCAGCATATTCCTCGTAATAAAGCGCCATTAAAAATGAAATCCGTAGCATTTCTCAAATTCCGCTCCATATTAAAGAACAGTGTACCTCACTAGACGGGATATAGGGAACGGATACTAAAATGCAGATACAAATATCTAAAGCATAATATCAATACATCACGACCTTTCTTTTAGATTCGCAATTGTATACTTTATTATCACAAGTAACAAATATTGGACAAGCCCCTACGTCGTCGCCCTTCCACTTCACGAACATATATTCCTTGTGACAATCTACTATCATTAATTAATAGGACATATGACAGTCACATAGACACCATGTTGAAAAACGGCTGACGTTAGAAGTATTTATAACCACCGAATATGCATGAGTGTCAATGAAGCGAAATTGGTTAGTCAGGATCGGGACAGATGAGGATCCGTGATCTCTGCCTATCTCTCTACAGAGATTCAGGCGTCATGTGTATGTATTTAACTAACAAATCGCTGCTTTAAAACTAAACTGAAGAAACTCGAAAAACATTTTATCTCAAAAAGATTAAATTATAAGTACATAAAACATATTAAGTTGATAAAAAGATAAAAAATGTATTTATATTTAATCATTTTTTTAAATTATATGCAATTTAATGTCAAAAATATATCAACTATATTATAAAACAACGTTTTTTGCATAATAGTGTTTTTTGAGTTTCTTCAGTTTAGTTTTAAAGCAGCGAAATAGTTGTTCTGAAATACAAATTACGGAGACACTTTTCTCGGCAACTTTTAACGTAACCGACAGGAATGTGAGGTTTACGACATGAAATATTATTGGTTAGCTATCAGCTATTTCTCAATAAATCCATCTACCCCTTATCTCACAGCTATATCTTATAATATGTATATCAGTATAGAGTTATTCTTCACACTATGTTCATTCCATTTACATCCAAACTTTACTAAACATGTGAAAGTAAACATTAAATACCTGTACAAAGACCAGAGATATTGACTCCATTCTCTAGAAGACCGCTGCATCCTGCCAATATTGGCTGAAATTCAAAGCAGTCTTCCAACGGTATTCATGTGGATTCAATAAAGAAAGTATCCGAAGCCTCAATGCACAGGCCCTTGCTAGCGGGATTCTTGAAGCTTGGAAATGTTACGTGTACTAAAATGCTCACTAGTTAAAGCTAAGCTCACACTACAAGAATATGTATATCGTAAAATGAGGCTTAAAAGGAGGGTTTAAAACGACTGTTATGTATAGGATGTAATTAAATGAAATAAAAATTATTATTGTTGTTATCGTGATGGATGTGGTTTTAGAAAAATAAACAAATACTTTTATGAACGAATGTTCATAATGAAGGAAATACACATACATATACACTCAATTACGTTTAATCCCTTTCAGGGTGGACAGAACCTTGAAGATTTGATAATATCTCGAAGGTCACTTTTTAGCATGAATATATAGGGTTGTGATACTACATGGAACATAGCGAAAGGTTGTACAATAATAATTATCTTTTCTTTTTACGTACTTGACTAGCATGGCACAAAATAATAATAGATATCAATACAATGTCAGAAAAGTCATTAGTGAATTTGAGTTTCATTATAATTTCATTAGTCAATTTTAGTCACTACTAAATGATGATTCAGTCTGCTAATGATGGGGTTTGTTAATAATTTCTACTTGTCATGTATATTAATTGTAATAATATTTTAATGAATTAGCCTTTGTTATCTTATTATTGTCTAATGAACATTCAAGCTAGACATTATCATATACATTATAATAAATGAGAAGGTTACTACGATTTAGTCCAGTTTGTTTTCCTTTTTTAAAAATCACGCCATTTTATTAAGACGTAAATCTTACTTGTGCAAAGATCATATAATATACTTTTTTATCTCAACTGCATCTCACTCTTTGCTATGGCAAAAAATGAGATAGTAGCCCTTGTTCTTTTATGAGAGGTCATTTTAAGGGGGTCCATGTAATATGCCAAAGATTATGGTTGTAAGGATATTGCTTGAGGAAAATTGTGGTGGGTCTATACATAAACATCATATCCTTGATCTTAGAGGGGTAAGACAGTAAATCAGTGAAATCGAGTTAAAAAAATGGATATTTGCAAAACTTCAGGATAAGATAGAATTAATATTAGTCAGTGATTCGGTGTACATCAGTTGTTTGGAGCTTGACTCTGTACTAGTGGGTATAGGGTTCAAATCCTGCCTGAGCATGTATCAATGGAAATGAAGTTTAATGAATTATTATGTACATTTTTGTAATGAAAATTCAGTTGCGAAATGCACCGAATACTACGGTGAGGGAAAACATGGCGAGGAAATCTACGTGTTCCACCAAACAGGAAAAAGTTAATGCCTGTAAATAGCGACATGGCATACCACCTGTCATTTTGAATGCTGACTATCTGGCCAACACGTAAAATTGAGGCCATAAATTGGAGATGGATGGATGTAAAGGATTAATGTTCGTGAACGCGTTTGTCTTTTTCATATGCATCAATGTTATATGAGAAAATATTTCAAAAACTTTTTTTTGTAACCTTATGTTATACTCGTACAAAACTATGTAATGCAGAACGCTTATAAATTTAGAAAAGCATCCTTTGATTAGTGTGACGAGTGAACACAAAAAATACTCGATCTTGCATAAAGCTAATAAAAACCTATAGCACATTATAATATTCTTTATCCTTTCCATATTATCCCAAACTATAGGTATATTAGAACCAATACACTTTAAACTATCGGAGGCTGTACTAATCCTAATAGTTTGGGACCGGACCCTTCAAATATTGACACGCGGCCAGCCTAGTGCCGGAATAGCCTCCGAGCCCCTTTTTGCGAAGTCAGGGACCCTGTCAATACCCTTACTATGCTTATTAGAGGCAGCAACATCTAACCATTCACTTTACATATACATATTTACATGTATATATTTGATGACCTCCGTGGCGCGATCAGGAAATTTGAACGCTAATCGTGAGAGTTTGATTTCCGGTTGAGATATAGTTAGGAACAATGCTTTTTATCTGCTTTCCAATATTAGTCTGTTATTACATATATACATACACATCACACCTGATTTCCTGTAGAGTGGTAGGCAGAGATCACAGATACCTATTTGTCTCAATCCTGAAATACCACTTTCGTTTTATTGGCACTCATACACACTCGGCGGTAACTGGTACTTCTAACATCATCCTTTTTGAATATGGCGTTTATCTGACTTTCATAAGACTTACTGGGCCGCATATATTCCTTTCGTCTTTCACTACATAGTATAAAACAAAGTCGCTTTCTCTGTCCCTATGTCCCTTTGTATGCTTAAATCATTGAAACTACGCAACGGATTTTGATGCGGTTTTTTTAATAGATAGAGTGATTCAAGAGAAAGGTTTATATGTATAATAACATCCATTAAAAAGTTGAGTAGGCTATATATTTTATACCCGTGCAAAGCCGGAGCGGGTCACTAGTCTACAATAATTCATCCGCAGAAAATGTATAAAAATTTATATATTACTCTATCCATAATAAGTATCTATTTATATAAAATACGTTGATCTTTAACAAAGTCCTAAATTAACTTAAGGGGCTAGTTCAATTGATGTCATAGTGTCCTACAATGATTATACATTCTTCAGTCAAATATATTCTACTCATAAAATATTCTTCTTATAACATGACTGCAAACTTTCCAAGGAAGGCAGAATATCGAGTGACCATTGGTCTCCGTAGCTTTCCGACCAATCAAATTCCTTGTTTCAACAGATAGCCAATGTGACAAGGGCTATTCCATGTCACAGAGTACAGGCGGTGACTGTTGCTTTGAAAAAATGATTCAAGGGGTACTTACGATAGTATGCATTATTTAGTTAAGTTATTTCATTATTGAAATGGCCTTTACCTATAGAATCTATTAGGCAATGGGCTAGAAACCTGTCATCAATATACTTTATGACATCATAGCCCCAATATTCATGCTAATAAGTAATCAAGGAGATGTTTTTTGTGTTAAAGGTTCTGTCCACCCCGAAAACGTGTGCTGAATAGAAAGTTTAATAGAATGCAACCAATAGCTTTGTTTAGCAACTTGTAATTTTACACATCTTGATCCTTCTAATCCTTTAAATCCAATTATCCTTTAAATGTTTTTTACATTTCTTCTGATAGAGATAATGTCTAATATACTCTTACATGTATATATAAATCGTTGTTTCTTTGCTTAATCAAAGAACATTTCATTTTCTAACCGCCCACCATTCTCGCTCTTGACTGTACCCGTATTCGATCTAAACTTGGTGGAGAAATATTTGAAGAAAATATTACTTTAGGAACTGAAGCTTAAAGTTTAATTTCGAAATTCAGTTTCCCAACACGTTTTCGCTGTGAAATTTGCATGAAAACTTCGCTTCCGCAGCCAATATCGGAGTCCGGGATCACTAAAACTATAGTCAGTTTACACAAGTCGGGCGACGAACAACTTTGCTCAGACTATTCTGGACTTGTTACGGCGAGAAGTCTTTTCTGGTTAGAATGCGCGGTTACTGGGGCAAACTACTTTTCAAGATCTTTAGGACATACCTTCTTATTGAAGTACGTCACAAAAGACGATTAAGACTAAATACTTTTAGAATCAGTTATTGGATTAAGGTTAGCAAATTATCACAGCTTAACTATATTATACATATTTATATTACATTATACAAATTTATTTATTTACAATGTACAGTCAACGCTAAAAGTGCAGTCCCAGTAACTTTTTATAAGGCTTACGTTTATAAAAAAAACAAAAAAAATTACATTTATTTCTCAATCCATCTAAATACCATCACCCTTTTACATTATTATATTGCGAAACCAAATTATGTAAATGGCTTAATTATCCCGTGAAACAATGCAAAGTCGATAATGAATGCGAACAACATAATTAGGTCATCGTTCCATTGCATCCGCGCATTAATATTGCACTATTATTGTATGTCCATAAAGTATTGGTTAGGGACGTAGCAAGAATACAATAACCTGCCTTTCCTACTAATTATAATAATATGAAATTTGTAGGGAAAGCATCGTGACAACGAAATTTCATGTATCATTACTAAAACGACTGTCCATTTTGTAAAGGAAACGAAGAGTGTCAATACGCCTATTTACATACATACACATAACGCCTGCTTCCCTGAGATCACGGATCCCCATTTTTCCCGATCCTGACAGACAACTTTCGCTTCATTGACATTCATACATCTTGTCATACACTCTCGGCGGTTATAGGTACACCTAACGTCACCTTTTTTCAATATAGCGTCTATCTGACTGTTATATGTCTTATTATGTATATCATGGAGACCCGATTTACATCATGCCTATTTAAAATACAAAAAGATCAGAATATACTATCTAGATATATTTTTATTTAGTCATCTGTAAAAATCCTACGAGGTGTATCAGTATATACACAAAATATTATAGATATATTACTTTGTTCGCTTTACTATCGTTTAGAATCATTCATATAAATGAGAATCCAAAACCATTACGTTCCATATCCTACACAATAACCACTAACCTACATTATAAATTATCTCAAACGTCATAAAAGAATACCTCCCCAATCCCTAATCAAACACTTAACCTAATTAATATTCACCAATACTTTTCTTTAACACAATTCAGAATTTCATGTCGTAAAAGGAGTATTAAGATCTTTTGGATAATTCGACAGCCGCTCACTAATGGGCGGGGCTTAATGGATGCTGAGCAGATGTACCGAACTATTGGGATATTTGATACCGACCTTTTTACAGGGACCTTTATGCTTTCGGTTCTTAAGCTAAAGTAAAATGTATGGATAATTCTAATATAAGTATTTCAATTTTGATGTACATATACTGAAAATATCGGTCGTTAGGTAAGGTTAGATATATGTATGAGGCGACATATAAATGTCAATGTATCGAAAATGATTTATTAGTACTCTTTTAGCTTTGCTGCTTCGGCTCTTGAATGAACGATGATGATGATTTTTTTGTAGGGTTATTTAAGGACATTAGACCTACACCTCTAGAATTTTCGTATCATATCAACATTAGTATATATGTATGCATACATTGCACAATGCACTCCTATCATGAGGTCGCATATTTATCAAATGACTCATATTTCGTAGTAACTAATATCTAACTCATTTGAAGTTATATAGCCTCTATATTTATCTCGAAGAATAGGGCGGTTTCCTCGCGATGTAATCCCTCACACAAGCGTTGTATTCATTAAAATTTGAAAGGTAATTTGGCAGGGTGCGTAGAATAGCGCGGAACAAGGGTCGAGAGGGATTAATTGGCCCTTGAGTGCTGCGCGCCTCACACGATCCCACTTTTTGTTTAACTGACCTCCACGGGTATTATTTACGAGGACCATTCAGTGGGATTGCAGATGTTAGGCTTATGATTTGTAAGAGATATATACAAACATGTACTTATGTCTCGCGATTCATTTTTAGAAGACATAAGTTCAAACAGTTATTTTTAGCTTAGTATATCAGGGCATTGCTGTCTTTGAAGTGTAGTTAATTATCATTTATCACTTCAAGTGAATAGCTAACACGTGGGTTCGTGTAATTTCAGAATTACTAACTGTCCAACTGTACCTGGTAAGACTTTATGGTCGTAAATGGTCTTATTATGTCAATCAATGGCTTATTATTTATATATGTTTATAGTGCTGGTTACTAACTCATCACCCAAAAAATCCCTAGCCCATTCTAATTCCTAATAAATGCAGTTAATACCTATTGTATTACCGTTATTACAAAACGACTTTCACCCTCACAATAGCAGTCACTCAAACCCCTGACTACCTCCAAGGGTTCACCTATGTTTTGTTTCGCTAGTTTTAATCACAAATTAGTTACTGGAGCCCCCAATAATCCGCAAATCCCCACACAAATAAGCCATTGCGGATTACGGCCAATTCGCCGTTTGCGTTATTGCAAACATCAATTTAATATCACTGGTGGAACAGCAGACTGGATTAGGTTATTGATGCCTACTACAAAGACAAACGCGTTCACAACCATTAACCTTGCGGGGTAGTCAGAGGTTCAGGTGTCCATCTCCGCAATTACAAAGGCAGTAATTCTATGGCCACCTCGAACCCACGTGTTGAACAGATAGTACTCAATGTGACAGGTGGTCAGCCATGTCGCCATTTACAAGCACTAACTATTACCTATTCGGGGAACAGGTAGGTTTCCTCACGATGTTTTCTCTCACCGTAATATGCGTCGTAAATGTAGTTTTATAACGAAAATGTACATAGAATTTCATTGAACTTCACTACTGCTCGTATTTACTTGGGTTTAGTTAAGTCTATAATATGCGAAAGTGTTGTCAAAATGTAATGAACCTATTTATTTATTTAATAAAAATACACCCTCAACATACATGTATGCTAATCAATACTTAAAACTAAATTAATACGATCTCTATATCTGACACATATGCCTCTATGGATACATTTATATCTTTTAATCCCATTTGGAGTGAGTAGAACCTTAGACAGGCAAGTAACTTTTTAGCATGAATATTAGGATTGTGATGTCTTTTGGAACATTGGTGACAGGTTGCTAAGCCATTGCCTAATGGATTTTATTTAGTTCTGGTCTCTTAGTCCCTTCCCATGACCCTAGCTAGCCGGGGATTTATTTTTATTTAGATAACTTTGGATTATCAGGAACTATACATATTTATAGGGACTTTAGTCCTTACGATGTTTTCTCTCGCCGTTTCTCCATAATACTTCCAAATCGCTCATGTATAAAATGCATATCATTATGAGTAAATAATATATTTCGCAATTACGTGAACCTCAAATGTAATTAATATATATTGGATAATGTACTAGCAACCTGTCACCGTTAATCCATATGCATGCCATTATAACATCGATAGTAAATGCTAAAGGTTATGGAAGAAATATAATAGTAAAAGTATAAGGTTTTATTTACTTTCGAAACAAACTAACCTCCAAAATTTACAAGGATAGTAGGACACAACCATATATTACATACACACATACACAATTCCCTGTAGAGGGGTAGGCAAACATCTAGGTTCCCCAGAGATCAAGGATCCCCATCTGTCCCGATCCTGACAAACTACTTTCACTTTATTGACACTCATACACCTTCTCATACGCACTCGGCGGTTTCAAGTACTTCTAACGTCACCTTTTTTCAATATGGCGTCTATCTGACTGTCATATGTCTTATCAATATATTAATAACAGATTATATACTTTGTTTGACGACCTTCGTGGCGTGATTGGTTTGGCATCGCTAATTGTGAGCGCCTGAATTCGATTCACGGTGGAGGCAGAGTTAAGAACTACGCTTTTCTACTGCTTTCCGGTCTGGTTGTTGATTATATATACTATATATGCATTTATCTATATATAATAAGTATATAATTCTTAAATATATGTTGACTAAGTACCCTTAACACAAGTCTTAAATGAACTTACCAAGAGGCTAGTTCAATTGGTGTAATAATGTTCCAATTATTATTATTATGTCTTATCTATGTATTAACAACTGATTTACGAGTATATACTATTACAAACACAATCCAGTATATGTACAAATTTAAAAGGCTTCATTACTTATATAAGCTGTATCGCTTACGAAGTGCCCGACTCCACAATTTAAGTTTCGCCCTAGCTTTCACAAATAGTAGATTTTATCGAATGAACTATGAAACTTGGATATTAACTGAACTAGCCGGGAGTTGTTCAGACGGCTACTGTTTCTTTGACAATAAAATAAGTTTTCACTTAACACGATAAGGGTTGGATTTTCTGTAGAGTATAGTAATTTGATATTTAGGGGCTAAATAAGATAGTAATTAGCTGTGTATTTTAAAGCCTGTTGATTTTCGTGAATTTAGTATGTTTTTGTGGGTATATTAGTATTATATATTTTTTTAAGCGTACATAGTTTCTTATTTAAATAATAAAATAATAAAAAGTATATAACCATTAGAGGGTACATTTTAATAGTATAACAAAAGTATTAAGTACTCTTCTAACCCTTATATACAAAAGTGCTCCTTTTCAGTGTACAAACACATACGTCATGCAATTATCTGTTTACACACATACATATAGTTTCACCTGGTCTAATCCCTTTCGGGTAAGACAGAACGTTGGAGACGATAATATCGCCAAGGTCACTTTTTATCTAATAAATTCTATTGAAGTAAGAAATAACCTCTAAAATGGTAATTGGTAGCGAAAAATTTTTGTTTTGTTAGAATAACTGGAAAACGAAACTCATTTAAATTCACCTAAACACAACGTTCCTTTACGTTGTTGAAAGTCTATCCAAGTACAAATACCTTTCCGAAGATAAACGTAAAAACCTATTCGTATTGCCTTCACGAAGCGAGAGGTCGAAATGTCAACCATTTTTATTGAGCGTCCATACGTTCATTACCGAATTGGTATTCCGTGCTACGAACGGATATAATCACACGCCCCTCCCAGTCGTAGCAATACCCGCTTTATGATAATATACTACCTTCGTAGCACCTGCGCAATCGACCAGTGTCATATAAATATATACTTATATTCACGTCTGTATTATCCAACGGTATAAGCAGACTATCGACCACCACTTTATACGATTTTGAGAAATCTTTTTTTCCTGTTTCATATCATAAGGCACATATATAAAAATATAATATTACGTATCATTAATCATAAGTTTGTCTATGAATAAAAGTCACTTTTCATTAAAAAGTTATGACAAATAGTCTGACTATCATCATTCATAGACTGCTTGATATCTATCAAAAGACATAGGTTGATTTGAAACCACCAGCACATGAAACCACGTCAAGCGCCATTTAACTTCTTAAACGAGAACTAGTTATGTATATCTATGAGTATGTCAAAGCGTTTACGTCTTGATTCCTAGTATAAATCAAGGAAAGGAATACAAAATCAAAGCCCAATCAAGTGTCGTAAAGCCTACATGTTTTGTCTCTCAAAGCGAACGGTGCTCGCACCTTATACATCTTGCACAAACGAGCGATCAAGATTTAAAGAGGTGACTTTCCCCATTCCGAAATAGCACTTCAGAGGTACTGGCGAGAACATAGGCTTTGAGCGGTAAATAAGGGACATTATGACATGAATGGAATGTTATCAGATGCTTTTGGCTTGCTTACCTAGAAATGTACTAAAGATAAAGTTTTAAATTTTGGTTAACGTGGTAATAAAATGAGTGAAGGTAAGCGTGTAACCAAGATTCCAATTTAAATAAATTCTTGCCTTAACAGAAATGATACATGGACATACAGATATAAAACATCCCGAGACCTGTTAGAAACTGACTATTTGGTGAAACTAATTGTAGTCATAGAATTTTAGTCATCATTAGAACCTCTGAATACATTGCTTAGTACTAAAATCATAAATATTTTTGGACAAAACCTTGTGTACAATATCGCCTTTGTCACATTATCATAATAATTGACGAAGTTGGTGTTAATATTACTAATAAGTAATAAATTGATAAACACTCCAGTATCCGTAGCATTCATATGATTTTTCCTCTACAAAGCACTGTTTTCGGCACTCTCTGTTCTTTGGCAATTGTCAATCTTAATCAGATAAGGCATCTCGGGACGGAGGAAGCGTTTTCCGATCCGAGTGGATTCATTATGAGCAGATGTCTGCCCAAAGCGAAAGCATCAAACGAAAGTGCTCGTTTTTAGAGGCAGTCAAGGTATAAACCTTTTTTATTTATAATCAAAGATCGCGATAGATCGAATGCTACAGCTAAGTGCTTGGCGTTTTGTATTGTATAAGGTGTCTAAGAGAATGGTTCAATTCATGAATTTATAAGGCAATGGGTTAGCTTACTCCATATGCTTTAACATCGCTTAAGTGATCAATAAGATGTTAAGTTGCTTGAAGTTAAAGTTACAAAGCTACAGCGTAATATTCGAAATGAAAACAATGATCTAAATTCTCCAGAGATATAACATTAATGATGCGTATGTTATAATAAATACGTATCACTCTTGCATACAAATATGTGGACATAACAAACTGTTCCAGTAGGTAAATACACTACCAATATTACCGTTTATCGAAACAAGTTCATATGTTACATCATCTTACAATTAGTCAACAAGAAAGGCATACCTTCCATCCAAATCCCAGCAGAACTTGATACATTTAACCTTCTCTCCCAAACAAATGTATGTGACAAGTCTTCACTCATAATAGCATTATGCTTGCCAAGCAGTCATGCGGAGGGAAAATCTAGATGCCTCGTGTTACAGACGCGTATCTCCTCAGACAAACTTAATTAAATCTACAATACGGTTTAAACGTTCTTTGATCTTATATGTATACACTTCACGCCGTCATAATACATATTACACTTACATACATAGTTTAGTTGCTAATGAGGTTGTCTAAAGTTTACGTATGAATCTTTGTAATTATAAAGTTGATCAGTTTTGGTCGCATCGAATCAACATGTCACTTAAGTCAATATCAAGTTAACATGTTATGTTACATGACACCGAGTAAAAACAACGACTATTGCTTATTCTAAATAATAGACTACCACGTGTATACTCCCTAGTATTGTCACAAACTGAATTGTTAGTCTTTTCAAGGATGAATAACTGGAACAAACAAAATTAAGTATCATAACAAACACAATAAAAAGCGTATAAAAAAGTGTCCGGCCAGACAACGAACCCTGTTTTCTCCAGCTCCATTTAATTCTGCCCTTTGTGTGTCATTTCCGCGACCCAAGGGAAACGGATAAAGGCTCTATTCCACCCTTAGCGCCCTTACTCCCTTTTTATCTTTGTTTTTAAAGACGTAATCTTGTTTTATATCTCAGTTTTGTAAGGGAGTAAATGGAAAATATTGGGCCCTGCGACAAACATACATATCATGCCCTTTACCCTTTAGAGAGAAAGATATTTTTTACTTTTGTTTACATACTCCAGACACATATTCAATTATATAAGTATATATAACAATACATTTCTACAAACATATAAGTTTTTTTTCTATATGATCTTACACGTCTTTCATGTTCTTACATTACAATTCATAATTTATCACATATTAACACATCATCGTAATTCTATTTAGCACATTACAATTTCAACAATTTACATAAAAACCGAGTGATCTAATAGAAAGCGAGAAGATACTGTGTTTTTTCGTACACTTTCAAAAAAAACGAAGTCCATAAGTGAATTACAAACCTCACCTCCACCGTTAACCACTGAAGTGCGCGCAAACAAACGTGTATTCGCGAACAATGCAAGCGACAGAGCGAGTGTGTATTGGGACAACTTATCGAGTGGAATTATGCATGCAGTTGAGGGGAAAGTTCTGGCTAAGTCGGGAGGTATTGGCAGATTCTGGCACAATGACCACGGAGCGACAACGCTGCGATTTGCATGAGAACAGACGAGTTTCGTGACCTAAGCATACGAGGAGTGACGATTCAGGCAAGGCAACCAGTTTAAGTTGGCCCCGCGTAGAGTGGAGTTACGGTGAAACTGAAGGTCAATTGGTTTTAGTTTAATTATTCATTTAAGCAGGATCAAATGATATAAGTCTAATGAATTGATCTAATTGATTTGTAAGCCACGTTGGCTCAAGTTTGTTAGCGTAAACTATCATTCATAATTGATGATAAGTAATATACACTTTGTATTACGTGGATGATTCTTACGACTTCAGTATTGCGATAATTTGGAAAATTTGATACAATGCACACATAGATACACTCACATTCTTAGTTGGTTCAAGAAGGACAAAACTTCAGACAAATAATAACATCTCAATCATCATTAGCATTAAATTTGTTGTTAAACCGTCATCTAAATGTCATATTGGTGACAGATAGCCAGACGACACTCTATAAATTCCATTAACCTACTGGATTCTTAGCAATATGGAAAGAAAAGCAGTTAGTTATCATTATATTTACGACCCAAAACAGCCAAGGGGCAAACAGGGCTCGTTAATTTAAACAAAATCACATCGCTTACCAAGGCGAGTATAGCGAAAATTGAGGCGAAGTTTTTATCACCCTCGCAGCGTTTTACAGCCCATAAAAATCAGGATTTATTTGCTCCGAACCCCGTTTATTTGCTTCGAGAGCATTACAATGTTAGATAACTGAAACTAGGACTCAAAAACCCTGGCTAATGGAGATTTAGGTGTCAATAACGTGTTGGTTATTGTTTATTTGTTGTTATTAACAGCTCGTTCAATCACTAAAGTTTAGCAACTCTGGATGATATTTATTTGTTTATTTATCCATGTATATCATTAATTATAGGTTAAACCTAATGTAATCTAGTTAATACATTTATTAAATAATAATTTCAAAACTAAACTAAAAGTAAGAAGGATATGATTAATGATTATAAATCAGTGTAACTAGATAATCCTGCTGTTGTGAATTCGCTTATCTATAGCCACCGAGTGCAAGGTTGTATGGTACTAATTAATTGATTATAGTTTGTATATTATTGATTGTTTGTATATTTTAAACATGCTTTCTTCCTATCCCGCTATAGAGAAACTGGTGTAGCATGTAGACATGTACATATCCGTACATGCACATCACCCCGATTCCCTGTAGAGGGATAAGCAGAGATCACGATCCTGACAAACCATTTTCACTTCATAGACACTCATACACATATAGGTACTTCTTACGTCAACCTTTTTCAATAAGGGGTCTATCTGACTGTCATATGTCTTATTGTACCGGTCCCTACGTAACCTACCTTCCACTTTACCCATATATATTATTTTTGTAGGTTTGTATGTAAATAAAACTGTAAATATCCCTTTGTCCCATTGTTTTGACCCTGGTCCCTCAGTGTCCCGGATTAGTGCCCCGCACTTCTTTTGTCAAAGGCTTATCAGTCCCATAATTACATTTAGTAGAGACAGAACAAAGGGCTAAAGGGGATGTGTAGAAAATAATTACATTTTACTGCTTTGTGAATTCATGCGTGACCGCCCGTGGTTTTGATGAATATTTAAAAGAAAAGAGTTTTATTGGACCTCGGTCTGTACAGTGGATATATGTACATAATATATACATTGTATTATATAATGTGTCATATAAAATTAAACCAGTTTCCCTACTTTGCAGGCTATCTTCTTGTTACCAATAATATCTTTAGGAATTAATTAAGTGATACTCGGTTTTTCGTGGAAATATTATGTTGCTGAAATACTGTCTTACCCAAATAGATGAGTAAGTGTATAAATACATAAAACAACTAGTATTTGTCTCTCACAATACCGCATTAACACAGGAACTTTCGTAAAACAAATTACGAATTAGCTTAAGTCGTAGCAATGAATAACTCGTAGCCAGGCAATCCGCCCTCAGCGCCATTATTCCTCTTTAATTGAAACGAACACAGCCGCAGCCTCAAGAAAAGTTTAAGAATAATTCCCCTTGTAAACACTAACGAGATTTATTCAACGAAATCTCGGCCAGTTTCCCCAAAATCTTGTTACGAGTTTGCCAGTCATAAGGTTTCAAGGGTAGGAAGAAAAGAGGTCGGTGGTTTAAATATGGAATTGATTGTGCAAAAAGTGGTAGATAAATGTCAGGAATGTAATAATGTGTTTTTTACAATATTATAAATCAATTATTTGTTAAGAATAATGTGAATTGTAAACCAGTAAAGTATACCTTATACTAAAACTATTAGGAATATATTAAAGGAAGCTATATGTTATGAACCTCTAACTGCAACGTGAAATACCTTTCAAGAATATGACAGTTATTTAAGGATTTGCTAATGAGGTTACGTTCCAATATGAGATTGTATCAAAACTACATATGTGACCCTAGTAACCACTAAGTGCGTAAATACATTTTTGACCATAGCCAACCAGGTAAACAAGGTCTGACTCGCACCAAAATAAAACTACATTACCAAAATATTACTACACCATATCCGCTCAACACCTCTCATAAAATGCCGATAAGAAATGCAGCTATTCACATTCACAGCACAACAAAACAGCAAGAATGGCTTGTTCTTTAATAAATTCTGTGAGTTTTTCAATAAATAATGATGAATGGACTCGATAAGAGCTTAATCGCCTCCGTAATAAACGAGCGGCCGACGAACGAAGTTTCGCAGTAAAATGTACATTACTCATTAGACGACTATTTAAGCAGATAAAACTAAGCACGTGATAGTCTGATGCAAATATAATGCTAAGTAGTTGCCTTTCTTCATGGCATGTCTTTGGAAGCAATTAAGAAACTGAGCAGTGAAATCGTTTGTTCGATGTGCTAACAATCTGTCCTATTTAAATGCCATCGCAACTTTGATATTTATGCTAAAGCTGAGTAAGAAAAATATGAATTCATAAAATGTATGTGCGATTTTGGTCCAAACTGAAAGAGATATAAATAGAAATATTTCAAACTCCCACAACCATTAAACACAAATTGCAAAGATTAGCAAAAACCTTCGCAGAACGATTCCAGGTCCATTTGCACGGACCATCTGCACTCGCAACCATTAGTCTTTGTTGGGGCTGGGAAACGCAACTGCGAAATCATCTCAACGTACTGTAATTATACAACATTAACAATGCGGTATTTCTGTCAACTGCCGTGGAGAACTTGGTCGTAGGTGCATTTATATAATGGATACCTGTATAGGATATATTGTTATCATCTTTGTACCCGACATTATATCTATTCACAGGAAAGTAGATAGTTGTATAGATAGATAATTAGAAGCTAGATGGATAATTATGGCAGTTGCTTGACTTGGTGAAAAGAAAGCTCTATATAGACACTTTTAGAATTACACTCAAATATTTGACTACCCTTTAAGTTTTAAGCGTCACATATTATATAAAGGATTTTAAAGTTACCTTTGAACATCCACTTAATGCATGCAAAAGTACTCGGATGTACATTTATATATGAAAATAAGAAGAGGATACATCTCTCTGCCTACCCTCGATAAAAAAGCAAGTATGTTATCCATTTAATCACTCGAGTAGAAACCGGAGTCCAGATAACATATGAAAGAGACCACCAAAGAGGTCTCGCAGCAAGGAGGTTGCAGTTTACAAAGTGGAACTCTTTGGAGGCAATTTGCTAATGCCGTCGCAATTTGTGTCAGCGTTTTAGCAGAGTATGCCCTTATCTTCTTACGGGTATCTTGTTACGAAATGTTCTATCAAATGTTACCATATGTTTTCTTTCGAGATAAGCAATAAAAAATAAGGTTTTTAGGTAAGTATAGTTGATCGATATTCTTTTATTTGTCGCATCTTTTAAAACTATAAATATCAATTTAATCTTAAGATATTATTACTTGATCCTTGACCATCCTTATGGCTATATTAAACATATAAATGGTCAGATAATCAGCACCAATCATTACCGGTGATATTCTACAAAAGTGCAGAATTTTGCCGAAAAGCAGAAAGTATAGACAGCAGAAAAGTATGGACAGATTTCGCCACTGTGTTTTGCCTACTATCGTACAATTTTATTTTCATAAAATTTATTAAAATAATACCTATAACTTTTTTTATACATATAAAATTTATATAAGAAAATGTTAATTATTTAATGTATTGATTAACGATTTCATTTAATTTGTATGTTTATTTAATACAACATTAAGTCCCGTACAATCACGTGGCATCCCATTAGGCTTTTAAAAGTCCTCATCCACCCTCAATGCCTGCGCTAATGCCTTCGGCTGCTGAGCCATTAGTCGCCTCAGCTACCTTGAAAGCCTCTTTATTCCAATCATTATGAGATTTGATAAAACCTGGAAAATACTTTCAACTTATCTCGGTTCTGAGGGACGCAGAATAAATGGCTATTGGACGTTGAGTTGGGAAGTTGTAAGGAGTATGCTATCATACATACACATACATACGCTTCACGACTTGTGTATACACTCTCTTTTTTATTGTAGCGGGGTAGTCAGAGGCTTGAGTGTGAGTGAGCCGTAATTTAGTTCTTTTTTTATGTTAGGTATGGGTTACTCGGAGTCCGCGTTTCACTAGATAGACAGCACCCAACGTGATAGGTAGTGAAACATATGTTGTATATAGGCACACACACATATATTACCTATCCCGATTAATATGCAGATTTCCTCACGATGTTTTCCCTCACCGTTAGCCACTGTAAATTATGTAGGTAAATGTGAAACACATATTAGAAATCAGGGCAAAACATACCTGATTTAAAACTCTTTAATCTCTAACAAACTAAAAATCGGTTTTTTAAATTAAGGAGTAAATTAAACAGTATTCTAGCAATGGAGGTAAAATCGCAACCCGGTCCTTATTAGAGAGGCCGGAACGAACCGTTGGATTCCCGTCACGCTTCCCAAATTACGGATTCAGGCAGCAAGGCTTCGCATTTTTCAGCTCAAATTTGCCTCCGAAGCAGATCGATTCAGCCTTTACAATTAGAATAATTATTAATTTAAAAAAATGCTAACTAGATACTGTTCTTACAAGTCGTAGGATTTGCTTGTAGGAGATGACTAAGGGACTTGGGGTAAATGGAATCCATTGGGCGATAGACTAGCAACCTGGTACCAATGTCCCACCATGAAAACTAAACTCCAAAATTAATGATCTTGGAGATATCATCCTGTCTCCGAAGTTTTGTTTACACTGAAAGGGATTAAAAGACGTGAATGTGATTTAAAAACCTTTTCGAGTCTGAGATAGTTAGTAATTATTTTAAACCATATAATGGATTAAATTGCGATGGAATTTTATTATTTTCGCCACATATTATGATAAAATAATCTACATACATTTTTATGTTTTTTATGATATTCATATCCAGAAAAAGTGGTTAAAATATTTCAGTGATAGTTTAAATTATCACATCTTAGTTAATCCGTTGTTAATCTTTAAGTAGTAAAATTCAACCAACCAACTGCCTTTATCCTAGCCACTTGTTTAAATTGTAAAAGTGCTGAAGAGTTTGTTCAGGAAAAGACTGAGGCGATAGGTTATCAGCAGTTTGTTTCACCAAGGAACACAGGCAATGTTTATATTGACATTTTCCATTAAAGCCTGCAACGTATAGCCTGGACAATTCTAAAGGAAATAGTTTGCTAGAAAATACAAAGTTAAAAAAGATAACTATAAAGTTAAGTGGGTTGGAGGTGGCCATAAAATTACTACCTTCGCAATTTCGGAGATAAATACCTAAACCTCTGATACCCCGCACGCAAGGGTTAAAGGTCGTAAACGCGTTATGTTTTGTGTATTATAAAGTAAGAAATAATCTTACCATTATGTACATTCATCATAATTATAGAACATTAAATTATGTCACATTAAACTTGAAATAAGAATATAAGAAATCTCTTAATATTGTTTATTGTATTTTGGTTCTAGCCTATCCCCACACGATGTATAGCAAACCTTAAATTACCAAATAGGCCGTCTTATAGACATGCAATAAAACTCAGATACATAGTTATGTTCTATTTGAGTGCCAGACCACTACAAGACTACTTCATATTCCACAAAACTGTTTGCTAAGTGGATTTAAGTGTAAGCCTAACCGCATACATTTGGTAAGCTTTCAAGAGTTTCAATTTCGTTTTATACTTGAAGTATTTGTAGCTGAAATTTACTATACTGAGCTGAGTATTGAACGCTGTAACCATGGCACCAGCGTTGTTTATTCTCTGATAGAACGATAGGGAAACGAAATCAAGTATTTCTTTATATTTATTTATGTAGATAATACGGCGTAACTCAGTCGTTGGGAGCTTGACTCTATATCAACGGCTACAGGGCTTAAACCTCGGAGATATACCAAAAGAAAATATATTTTTAGATTTTCTATGAACATTTTCGCAATAAAAATACATTTGCGAAATGTACCGAATACTACGGTGAGGGTACTTGTTCCCCGAATAGGTAGTGTTCAGTGCTGGTAAATGGCGACACGGCGTACCACCATTCACATTGAGCACTGACTATCTAGTTAACACGTGGTTTCAACGTGGCCATAGAAGTACTACCTTCGCAATTGGGGAGGAATGGTCAAGTAGTGAACTCGTTTGTATTTGTATAATCTGGATGTTGGTTAAAAGCTGCAATGAACACCGTATTATTTCCAGAATTTTTCGTTTCGCTTCCCTTCGCTTTATAGTAACAATCCGTTAAGTACCGAATCCACATACAAGAATATAACTTATCTTTACAACAAACCAAGTACCCACTTCCAATATTAACAAAGCCAACACGAACCTTTATTAACGAACTCAACTTAATTCCGTAATAAATAATTGATAAGAGCAAACCAATATACACGTGGAATATTGGATTCTCACTTCATGCAATTTTAAGGCGGGCCGCGCTCACCTGATAAGCCATACGATATTCATGGGCCGGCTACGATTGCACCCTATTACCACCTGGCTACGAGATATTAAATCCGTAGTAGAGCTGCTACGAGCTGTTATGTTCGGGTCATTCTTTTGCGAAAGATTTGGGTTGATGGGCTTACCAAGGAGATATAGTCAAGAAGTATTTGATGTGTTGTCTAACTTTAATAGAGTCACCACTTTTTGCGATAAGTATTGGCCATAACAATAAAGTCAAAATAAGTGTCTTATAGTTTTGACTGACCACTGTAAACTTTTAATTGCTGAGTATGAATTTGATAATACATATCAGAAATTTTAAAAACACATTTGATGAAGATATGTTACGTATTTAATTTATCTAAAAAACGTACACAAGTCTTCCACAACAAGTGACCAAACTTGACTTCATATATCGTTTAATAGGAAAGTGATGCTTATTTACTGTTATAAAGAAGATTTCCCTTTACTACTAATATTTCAACCACGTTACAATAAATTTGGGCATAAATTTAATGGTGAACGAGCAAGATTTCTTCGCCTCCATCAAAATAAAAGCTCCGGTTTTCCTAAGGATAGCCTCATGCGGACGCTTCTTGGATTCGACGCTCTTTCTACACGCTAGAATAACAGTATTATGGGGTTTGATATCTGTACCAACCTCATTCGTTAAGTATTTCTAGTGCACTCTAAATGTCACAATACATTTAACAAACAATAATAAAAGTATTTAAGTAAATTTAAACTTTATTAAGGAATAATTTAAAAATACAAACCAATTCAAATTCCCGTGAAAGCATTAACAATAACACTCAATTAGTAGTAATAGAATTGTTTTATTGGACCTTTAAAGTATCATTGCATTTATATTTTTGTGCATGACATAAACAAGTTAAACAAAATCCAATTAAACTTACCCTTTCATACTTTAATTCCTTTTGAGTTGGACAAGGTGCCAAAGATATTGTTTTTTTTTGTGTCACGGATAATATAAAGCCAATCCCTACACAACTGACCCTTCGTCACAATACTCGTAGTAAGGCCAGTGATCATTTGGGCGGGTCTGAGGTTGTGCCTCTGAATTCGCGATGGACTCAAGGCTTTTACCTCGCAAGTGTCATTCTTTTGGTCCCCCAACAGAATACAGATTTCTCAACGACACCACTGGAATTTAATCTCGTTTTTTGACCCTCAGTATTATCTGAGGTTTGTTCTATCTGGTCTTCTTTTTGGTATGTTATTGCGACGAAATAGTACAAATGGTTTTGATTAATTGAAAGGGGTATTTGAACTTTAATTGGCTAGACTTAGCGTCAAAAGTGTCTCTAGAGATTTTTCTCAAAAATTACTTTATCTATTGGGACTTTCAATGATATATACAATGCTCAACTCAATACAAAACCTGAAAGAAAAGGGAAAATCACAAAGACTGAAACAATACTTAACTTAACATTAACTTAAATCCCTGAGTTACCTTTTACAGCATTATTAGAGAAACCTCAGCGAGATCAAACAACTTAGTTTCATCCCATATAAAAACCTGTTATTTAAAGCTATAATACATAAGAATTCATCTCAGCAGTACTATTCACAGTATAGGTGAGTGAAGCGAAAGGTTATTGGTTTCGAGTGGTCTAGAGACAGTCTAGATTAGTTCCCTCCAGCTCTGAAGATAGCGCTCGGGATTTATAGGCGTTCAGGTATAAGCTGGAATTTATTGCAGCCTCACTATCCTTTTGTAGGGTGACCACGGTTTAGGGACAAAGAGGTTAAAGGAGAGATTTTGCTAATTTAAGCACCCTGAGGAGTGATGGTAAAGCTTTTTGTACTGATCTGTATATTGATTACAATGTAAATACTAGTAATTTTACTTCGCATTACGTAATTGGTCTAATACCGAGATATAACTTACAAAGATTTTCGTATTGTTGAAAGCATACTATCTATTATAGAAGATATCTATTTATAGAAGTTGTAATTTACCAAAGGCACCGAAGGAAATGACGATATCGTGAATTACTATAATCCTTACAAAAATATTAATTTATAACTAACTTTCACGACCGTTTACTTTAGCAAATGAGGGAACCAGTTTCTATCTCAGAAACTGCTAAGCTATTAATTTCATAGTTACCTCGAAATCACATTTTATTAATTTATACTTTTACTATGCACTAAAGCGACAATTTAATAACCAATCTATACCAAGTGCTACCTAAACCTATGGTCACCCTACACGCACATAACAGTTACAAGTGTAGAAAGGTAGATTTACGGAGGCCGATGACAAATTTAGGTTTCCAGTTGACCCTCATCACTTATTCGGCCTATACTCATAAAATGAGCTATTAAACAAACATAATAGTCATCCTGGGATAGTCTGGGTCGTTAATATAATTCTACATATTTGCATCACTCAGCTATTAAGGAAGACTACATATTAGTAGTAAATTAAGTGTTTTAGAAGATAAGTTTTAGCTAGTAATAGTCGTTATATCTTCAATTAATTCAATATTATCATCATTGAAGAAAAAAATAAAAACATAATGAGATGGTTTCGGTTTAAAAGAAAATGTAGTAACCAAGATTGAAAAGGGCATGCTTCAATACTTTGGATATGTTATGCGGATGAATGATAGCAGGAAGGTCGGTAACGTTGAGACCACACAGTCACATATACGCCATATTGAAGTACCTTTAACCGCCGAGTGTGTATAAGGAGGTGTATGCTTGTCAATGAAGCGGAAGTGGATTGTCAGGATCGGAACAGATGGAAATCTATGATCTCTACCAACCCAGGAAGTGTGTTGAATTTAACATGTATTATAAGGCAAGAGTATCAAATCCATCACCCAAAAGTTTCTCACAGTCACTTTCTACATTAGGTCGGAAAGAATGGCAACTAGTTGACTTTTTTTATTTCTCGTATTTAAACGGTTCAGGATGAAATATTATACTACAATAGGAGTCAACATCCTACTATTTGTATTTGGCAAATAGGCAATGTTTATATTGACATTTCGCATTACGTGTTTCCGACCTCCGTGCTACGAATAGTCGTAGTATTGTTATTTTTGGTTCAATTTTATTTGCAAACATAGAGTTATACTACAAAATTAGCTGATTCATAAGGATATAAATAGCTACCGTTCTTGTCATCAATTAAAAAGTGAATATGGCTCTAAGCCATAAGACCGTCTATTGTTATTGTTTAATGTTTCTTGTTTTAATTTTTTAACTGCTTATAAAATGGCAATAAAAATTTTATAAATAGATGAAAATTGTGTTATTCTGAATTTTGGTTTGTTACGAAGACATGCTATCAAAGTTTTCTTTTTCAGATTGTTCCACGTATCGTTCCAGTATTTGATAGTACATCAACTGCCTTGAAAAGACAGGTTTGTTCTCTATGTTTTCCCTTCATATGTAAGTGATACTATACAGATCCACTATTACCACTCGCTTTCATAAAGTGCATTGTTTCATTTGCGAACGTCATGCATGAATTACTAGATTAAATTCCTCTGCCGAATTTACTGGGGCAGAGAACTACAACTGTGCTGGTCCAAAACTAGGTAGGTTTGTACTGTCGCAAAAAGTACAAAGTTATCTAGTTACGCTGGGACGTAAAAAAATGCTAACTAGCTGCCGCTCTTCCCGATATTTAGTAGGAGGCGACTAAGGGACTTGGTGTAAATGGGATAAATTTAGCGATGGGCTAGAAACCTATCACCAATATTCCATATTATATTACAATCCTAATATTTATGCTAAAAAGTCACCTAGGAGAAAGCTTCTGTCCACTCCGAAAGGGATTGAAGGGCGTGAATAAATATGTATGTAAAAAGAAGAATGGGTACATACCTACTATATATTTGAGACATGAACTTGTGGTCCCGGAGCCGATTGCGATCAATGGAGAGGCGCTCGAAACTGTCCAGGAATATGTCTACCTGGGCCAAGTATTGCAGTTGGGTAGAGACAGTTTCGAGCGGGAGATTTCCAGAAGAGTGCAGTTGGGCTGGGCAGCATTTGGGAAGTTGCGTCACATCTTCTCGTCGCCACTACCGCAGTGCCTGAAAACCAGGGTTTATAACCAGTGTGTCTTACCCGTAATGACATACGGGTCCGAGACGTGGAACATGACAGTCGGGCTAGCCCACCGACTACATGTCGCTCAGCGAGCAATGGAGCGTTCAATGCTGGGTATCTCGTTAAGGGACAGAGTCCGGAACGAGATTATCCGGCAAAGAACCAAGGTGATAGACATAGTCTATCGCTGTTGTAAGCTGAAGTGGCAGTGGGCAGGCCACGTCTGTCGTAGAACTGACGACCGCTGGAGTAAAGCGGTTCTTGAGTGGAGGCCACGTCTCGGCAAACGTAGTGTAGGACGCCCCCCTGCCAGGTGGACCGATGACCTCAAGAAGGTTGCTGGTAGTGGCTGGATGAGGGCCACGAAAGATCGTCTTTTGTGGCGTACCCTTGGGGAGGCCTACGTCCAGCAGTGGACTAATACAGGCTGATTGATTGATTGATTGATTTGAGACATACCTTCACTATCAACCTAAATAAGAAAATTGGTGAAGTATTGGTATCCGATCGCATACATATGTTTGTATTAACATATTTATTATTCTTGCAAAAATAATTGTTTAGAACTCAAATCTTTTATGTGATTACCAATGCTTATCCCTTAATCGTATCCTGATGCTTCAGACAGCTTCTTGGTATTTTACTAACATTCTAGACGTCTACCGAGTTATAATAAATATGATAGCTAAATCCATACAGCTCGACAATAAATCACCTTTTCTCCTCAAGTAATACCGCATTGTTACTAAAACAATGTTATGACCTATTTTCCTTAAGAAAATAAATAAGGCTGCTTCGTGACTGAGTTAATAAGGATTGATGCTCGGCAAGAACAAATGCCTCTATTCCTTGTCAAGGCCTCGGTGACCTCTTTACATTAAGACAGTTAGCGGTAGAGTTAAATAGAATAGTTGAATATACTATGCAGGTTTGAGACATGAAAAAGTTAATTAAATAGTTAATAAAATGAGTATAAATCGCGAATGTTTAAAAATAACTATTGAGACATGAATATTGTATAAGCTTTTAATTTTATCTTATCAAAAGAAGAAAAAAGTTCCAAAGCACATTTTGGCATGATCAAATTAAGCTAGTCTTTAGGGTTAATGATAAATGTAAATAAACAGTTTAAGATAGGCTTTATTTTTCAAAAAAGAAAGTTTCATCGTGTGATACTATCTTCTCGTTCTAAAGTAAGGCACATGACGCGTAAGTAATATAAAATATTAAAGGAAAATGATATACAAAGGAAAAAAATTCTGACCGGCACACCAAAAATTAGCTAAACGTACAGTAAGGGTTAGGTGGGTTGAGACTGTATAATTTTGGTGTACATTTCAATGTTTTTGTTGTGAAATGATCATCATTTATTTCTTTTTTATCAAATACTAGCCAAGATGAAAGTATAATTGTATCATACTACAAGAAAAAAACGCCACTATCAATCAAAAGTTCGAATAATACTGCAACAGTGTAAAGATAGCTTCAGATGGTTTAAGAATACACAACCAAGTTAGGTAAGTATCTAAACCATCTCAGAACACCGAGACCAAACCTAAATAGGCGACTTATTTGTTCTGTGCTAGTCTGGCACTTGAAGAAAGTATCTAGCTGCCATTGCTTATATTAAATTTGTTAACCACGGAACTCAATATCTCTTGGCCTCCAATAGAGCTTATGATGGCATTAAAATCTAATATAGGTGACAGGCCCCTTGTTCCATAAGTCCATTTTAAGTCATTTAACCCCACTCCGTTAGTCACCTCCGGTGTAAATAAGACTTCTATTACCACAACTAAAGTAATAATATTTCGGACACTATTACACCAATTGAACTAGCCCCTTGTTAAGTACATTAAAGACTTTTGTTAAGGGTGCTAATAAACGTATATTTAAGAAATATATACTTATTATATATAGATAAACACATATACAGCATACCAATCATCGTCCAGACTGGAAAGCAGAAGAAAAGCTTAGTTCTTAACTCTGCCCCTACCGAGAATCGAACTCTCACGACTAGCGTTCGGGTGGTTAACCAATCGCGCCACGGAGGTCGTCAAAAAAAGTATCAGACTAAAGGGAACTTATCTAAATCTGAGTATAAAGGTCATCAATATCTCCATCAGAAAGTCGCCATCGGAGCAGCTGGATAACCAGCGGCCATTGAATATTGATACAGGGGCTCGTTAATCAATCGGCTTCTCCGTCCATTTATCTCGCTGGCTCCGATTAATCAATTTCTTATTCGAAAGTTGGAAAGTTGTAGTTTTCTCGTAATTTAATTTTGACGCCTCGCTAAGCGGGACGTTTTCAAATGCAATTTATCTCTTTGTTCGGATACTATTGCGCGCTCCCAAGAATTATTGGACGCTTTGAATATTACTCAACTGTTAATGGTTCATTAGAATAGATATTTCCAGTGCTTGCTGAGATGAAAATAGGATACCTTTCTTCTCAATCTATCTAAAGACTTACGAACTAAGAATAAAGCTATTAATACTACGGTTAGGAAAAACATCGTGAGGAAACCTACCTGTTCCCTGAATAGTTAGTACTTGTAAAAGGCGACATGGCTGACCACCTATCACATTGAGTACTGACTATCTGGTCAACACGTGGGTTCGAGGTGGCCATAGAATTACTACCTTCGCAATTGTGGAGATGGACACCTGAACCTCTAACTACGTGAACGCGTTTGTCTTTTTTGTTTTTGTCTAATATAGGCAATAGCAAATGACAGTTTATCATCAGTATAGTTTTTAAGAACAAATACTACACCTAATTCATCAATCATTGCGTTGATCTATCCGGAAATAGAACCTAAAACCTTAGTACTGAACCGCAACCACTAGTCCATACAAAGGTGGGATGACATCTATTTTCTCTTGACAAGGGTCCAGTGACATTGGCGTGAAGCTGGTGTCCATTGACCATCCCTTGCATATTGATGAGATTGCGAAAGCCTGTCAAGAAGGCATTCTTTTCAAATCACTACTGATTTGTGATAAAGGTGTAATGAAAGAAAGGGTTAAATTTTCCATCATACTTATTTATTTCATAAACTTCTAAATTATTCATTGTTTAGTAAAGAATTCTTTATTGTTTTTCTTTAATATCATGGTGCTGTTTTATCTATTACGTTTCCTAATTTGCATTAAATGTAATCATTGGTTTTTTTCTAAAAAAAAAATATATCTTCAATATATGTGTTTAATAACAATATAAATGTATTCTTATAAGGTGTTTTTAACACAAACTAATTAAACATATTGTGCACCTTTTGAAGACTCCAGGGGGCTTTAATATTATTTTGTTAATCTTGTTTATTTATAAACAGAAGTTAACATTCAGAATACATCCTCAAACAACTATCATCACACCTTAACCCTTCACCTACAACAACACGAAACCAGAATCAACCCGTTCAATGCACGCACCAGTTATTCAATCAAGTGGCAGAACGGACGCAGGCCAGTGCGAAAACTGCAGCGGCCATTAATTGATACGCTGACGTCACGCGGACAGCGGATCAATCAGCGGCAATTGTGTGGTTACTCGAAAATGCACAATTATGCATTCATTGCGCGCTGCTGTTGGAACACCGTTTGTTTCAAGGTATATGGACTTATATATGTATGTTATCTCTTAACAAGTCCTTTGCTAGTCTTAGACGTAAATGGATGCGAACTAGCTACCGAATTTCCCGGGATCTTAACCGGCTAAGGGCCTAAGGGTCAATAGAATCTGTTAGGTAATGTGCAGCCTGCCACCAATGTTTCACATAACATTACAATCCCAATATTCGTGCTAAAAAGTGACCTTGGAGATATTATCATCTCAAAGTTTCGTTCCACCCCGAAAGGGATTATAGGACTTTATATGTATGTATTAAATTGATGAGAATTCGTAATTTTTCTTTAAATTACAAGAAAATGCAACTTATCATCTATCCTGCGACCAAAGCCATTGTAACATGGCCGATACGTCGCGTAGCAAAGATGCTACGTCTCAATCTTCATATTTGCTGACACGTTGTCATGGTAACAGCATCGAGTTGGGCACTCACAAAAATTTTCAGCTTTTCCTACCAATACTGGTTTTTGCAGTTTTACTTCAAAATCAAAATATCTAATATAAGAACTGCAGTTTTCTTGAAAGCACAACTAATTAAAATAAGGCCAAAACAGATATTTAAATTTCAACTGACACCTGCGACGCTCTCGGTCTTTGTGTAC
Organism: Leucoptera coffeella; assembly: GCA_030578115.1. Classification (NCBI taxonomy): domain Eukaryota; kingdom Metazoa; phylum Arthropoda; class Insecta; order Lepidoptera; family Lyonetiidae; genus Leucoptera; species Leucoptera coffeella. Next base: position 43,912 of record JAMBLF010000569.1, on the reverse strand, counting down.
CATAGACGACTGTGTGTACCTTTTTAAATACATACACATCACGCCCGTTTACCTGCAGAGGGCTAGAAAGGTATCACGGATCCACACCTGTCCCCAATCCTGACAAAACACTTTCGCTTCATTTACACTCATACACACTCTTTCTTAAATTTTAGCATAAATAAGTTTCTGGTGGCTATAATAAAGAATTGTTGACAGATTGCTAGGGCATAGTGCAACTGGATACATTATGCCGTGTGATATTTAGAGATCCCGCCATATAAATTGGCAGTTGGGGGCGTCGCCACAGTCGCGTAATTCAGTGTTACCAGTAAACACGCCAAAACTAGCACTCACTGTGCCATACGGCTCGATACATTATAGGTTTAATTTGTAACGGTCTTTGGTTGTAGAGCTATAAACTCAAATAAAACAAATTAATATATCAAAGTCAAAATATGTTTATTAAACTATTTCAAACATGATTAATAATTAACGGGACTTATCCTTCTTATTATATATTACATATATTATGTGTTCCTTCACTCTGTCCGCAATAGACCGTTTAGTCTGTCCGACGTCGGATTTCCCACAGCTGCAATCAATCTTATACACATTCTTATATATTATATCATGAGTATAAATCGCGAATCTCTTAAAACTATTATTTCAAACATGGCACTGAGCATTGTCTTTACATATTTTTTACCGAGGTTAGATCAGCGGAGACCCTAGCTTGGAGAAGAACTAACAAGTAACTCCGGAAATCAATTTATTATAATCACCCTTAACAAACATAAAAATTACAAAGAGTGGGCAAAAAACACAACGCTGGTAATACTAAATTTACCTTTCATACAAATTAACACGCAATGGAGGAAATGTCAAATTTAGTTCCAAGTTTGGCTACTGCCAATTTATGTGGCGGGATCTCTAACTGTTTATTCGTTTATCATAGACTCTGAAGAGAAATCAAGGAAATTGATCTTTTTGAAAACTTAGTCTATGGAGCAAATAGTCGATATCTAACCAAAAAATTGTAAAAGTATCTACCTTTTTCTCAGACAATTGTAAAAGACAAATGAGGAACTAGATGTGACTGGAATTTCTTGGTAGATAGATTCGCGACTTGACACTAATGACATAGTTTTTAATTCAGGTACAGCCCCGATAGTAAACTAAAGCTGACCAATTAGATATTATGTCAGTCATGGCGCCTGTGTTACAGACGTGAGTGAAAGCGTCTCTTATTAATCATACACTTACGCGTGTAAAGTACCATATTAAAAAGGATGGCGTTAGAAGTACTTATAACTACCGAGTGTGTATGAGGTGTATCTCTACAGGGAATCAGGCATGATATGTATGTATTACATGAATGTAAGTATCATATACCTTTATATAAGCTTTTGAATATAACGCGCATGAATTTAAAACTATAGTAGCAGCTGAGCGCTCATTAGCCGCTCGATTGAGTCCTGAATCCGTAATCCCAGTCGGGAACCGCCAATTAAATTATCCGCTGACGACACTCGCCCGATCGAGACCGTGTAAGCGATGCATTAACGATCAATCAACGGCCATTGTTGGTGGACGGGAAAATCCGACGCTTCATTTACATTTACTCTGAAAGCTGGGGTCATACAATCACATGTATGTACTCGAATGCAACTTCAAGCCTTAATGGGGACGAATTTAAAGGTCTCACTCTTAGACACAAGGAAGTAATGATTAATAGGATAATGAATCAGTGTAGCAAGGAGGTAATGACTTAAAAGAGGATATTGATAATAGTTTGTATAGCTTTCAGGCGAATTGAGTGTACGTAAATTAATATAGGTTAGGGTATTGTGAAAATATATGTATTCATAACTACTCACCCAAATTTAAATTGTTTTGAAGTTGACACAACCTCGGAATAATAATATTCAATAATGCGTAAAATTGTGATGAAAATTGAATGGATTATTAGAGATCCCGCCACATAAGGTGGCAGTTGGAGGCGTCGCCACAGTCGCGTAATTCAGTGTTACCAGTAAACACGCCAAAACTAGCACTCACTGTGCCATACGGCTCGATACATTATAGGTTTCATTTGTAACGGTCTTTGGTTGCAGAGCTATAAACTCAAATAAAACAAATTAATATATCAAAGTCAAAATATGTTTATTAAACTATTTCAAACATGATTAATAATTAACGGGACTTATCCTTCTTATTATATATTACATATATTATGTGTTCCTTCACTCTGTCCGCAATAGACCGTTTAGTGTGTTCGACGTAGGATTTCCCACAGCTGCAATCAATCTTATACACACCCTTATATCTTATATCATGAGTATAAATCGCGAATCTCTTAAAACTATTATTTCAAACATGGCACTGAGCATTGTCTTTACATATTTTTTACCGAGGTTAGATCAGCGGAGACCCTAGCTTGGAGAAGAACTAACAAGAAACTCCGGAAATCAATTTATTATAATCACCCTTAACAAACATAAAAATTACAAAGAGTGGGCAAAAAACACAACGCTGGTAATACTAAATTTACCTTTCATACAAAATAACACGCAATGGCGGTAACGTCAAATTTAGTTCCAAGTTTGGCTACTGCCACCTTATGTGGCGGGATCTCTAGATGATTATTAAATGGATTATGCATGGATTATTAGAGACAGGCTTTTAAGCCGTTATGGGCTTCGATACGATCTCTATTCGTCACACATTTATTACAAAATTCCAGGAATAAAGTTTACTAGATAATGTTTACCACCTTACCTAGCACGGGACTTTTCATAATCTAATATTATGCGTTCACTAAGTGAATACGTCTTTGTAATAGACAAAAATGACAAAATTAATATAGTGAAGTAAAGTACAAATAAAATTAACAATAGTGACCACATAGTCATATAAAATATAATACTCAAAGTACGCTCTCAATCTTTAAACAGCAAAATGTATAACAAACAGTCTATGGATAAAAAACCTTTAGTATTTAAGTTTATGTCAAAATATTGTTGTAGCAACCGTAGCAACCTAAGCACATATTAGTCAATAGTTTATTCTTCAACACAATGCAATAAGGAAATAGTATAATATTTTGTATAAAACTGTAAAAATCGCTTAAAAATGAATACCATGGATCCGAGGTAAGAATTTGTTTAAATTTCTCATAGCGTGTATGTACATAGGCAATAAATATAATGTTTCGAAATTATATTGATCATAACGGACTTCGTACGATTTTTACATGTATCTATTAAAGTTATTATAGATTAGACCGAATCCAGTTAAAACGTGCAGCAACCTCTTGCATTTATGATGATTGCGTATCATGCTATATGTATGCTAACTAGTAACTAGTTGCACTAATGCCTCTAAAGATATATTAAGAGGGTATTTAGTGCGACGTAAATGAAATGCTAACTAGCTGCCGGCCTTCCCGGCATGTCGTAGGAGGCGTCTGAGGGACTAGGGCTGTATAAAATTTACTGGTTATCGACTATTGCTCGCGCTATCACTAGCAACCTCACAGCACTATTCCTTATGACATCAAAACTCCAATATACGTACTAATAAGTGAACAAGAATTTTGTGTCCACCCCAAGAGGGATTAAAGGACTATGCATGTATTGAGGTATATTCAATTCAATTTCATTATGAACTTAATTATAATATTTTTTGTCAACAGCGCACCAGCAATGGTTTCAGAACCGCTACGTTTTATATGCATCCTGCCACCGAACAACACCCCTCCTATGTATAACCGAGGTTCACTGCCACCGCCATCGCCATATCCCGGCCCAGCCTATAACAACATGAACTGTGGGAGCCAACCCAATTACAACAACAATATCTCAAACAATCACAATTGCGATCCTCCGTCTCGTCGTAGTAGTCAACCCCACGATCCCGGCTTCAAGTTCATAGACGAAGAGACGATCCAGAGGCATTACCAGCTGCCACCAAGGGCCATGTACTTGTGCCCTGAGAAGCGACCTCTCATCACATTCCCCATGACCCAGGAACAGGTAGTTGACAAGAGGAAGAGTTCAGACGCCCAACAAATGAGACGGAATAGTCAAAAGCGGAATTGTCATGATAACGAGTTCCACATAAATGGCGAAATTCTGGAGAAGATATTCAGAGGGTGCGCCGCGGTTGCCACTATGGCCAATGAACCCCCACCTTTGCCGCCGCCGCCACCGCCGCCGCCGCCACAAGTGAGTATCCACTTATACCTACCTCATTCACTAAAGAAATCAGAAAAATGTGAGTTTGTCAATCTTATCTATAAGGGATATATTAGAAATATAGAATTATCCCTTTTCCTGTATGTGTCCCAAAATTGTCATGTGAACATTTGTTACTCAATTAGTATTGCCATTATAAGCTCATGATGCTCAAGAAATCAGATGCCTAAAGATATTAAATCCATTTGTTTAATTCCAGCCGATGACGCAACCGAACTTGCCACCGGACACGGTGTGCGTCATGAAGCTGCCAGACATCCAAACCAAGTGCCCAGACAACCGCATAATAAACGTGCCAAGGTACCAAGTGATCCTCCAAGCGGGTCACAGCCATTGACCGCTAGCGACATCTATGATCATTGATGATCCAACTTGTTTTCGTTCGAATCTTTATTTCAAATAAAATAAACTGACTAAAAATTAAAATGAAGTCTTTCAACGAAACGTAGGTTGTCATCACTGTATCCAAGGACGCGTTGGTTGCGTTTGAAATAATCTGTGCGCATTTGGGCCCATAAATAATCAAGGATTTCGATAGGTCGTGCGACTCCGCGTGCCCCAGGAAACGGGGACGAGAAAGAAGTCTCCACAATTTGGAAGAATGCGAACAAGCACGCCAGCTAGGACTTCAGACGGATGAGATGCCCGACATCCTGCCTTGTAGCACTCGGACATACTACCTGAACGGCAGGTGGAATATAGACGAGGAACTCAGTAACCCATATAAGAACAGAAATGACTGCTCTTGTACCAGAAAAAGTCTGAAGTCCTCTCCATGCGGCGGCATACCTCTTGACGAAGTTGAACATATGCCAGGAACAGCGTGCGGTAACTTCCACTGCGTACCCAAACTGTCCAGATTGAAACCCAAAATGACCATCGAACAACAGGCTGAACAAATAAAAAGAGAGTCTAAAGATACTACAACGAAACGCAGAATGAGCAGAGTTAACCAGAAGAAAATTGAATTGAACAGGAAAAAATTAACGGAGCGTGCGCAATCAGATAAGCCGACATAAAATGTACCGATATACCAACAGCTTTTATAACATCAAATATCACTAAATAGGCGAAATAAAAAATACATCTCCAACATTTTATTTTATTTTAATTATGTGCTAAAACCATGAGCAATTACACAAACCAATTCGTTTTGTGAATTGCTTCCGAACTCTGGTTATTCAAGCTCTCAAACACATATGCTTACTTAATTTTCTCTCCACTTTACTCCATGAAATTTTCAAACTGCTCATGATAACAAATTTAGGTAAAAGACAGGTGGTAGATCACAAATATTTATTCTCAACCAACTAAAACATCAATTACATTCAATAATATTTTAACATAATTGCATTTTTACATTAATAACTGCCGCAGCAACGTCATACCTTTCATGTATCCTCAGCCCTAGCCACTAAATTACACCCATGAAGAGTCTACATTGGTACTCTTGTTTCAGGCTACAGATACATATTTTAGATATTCCTAGGCCTTTTTATTTTTGTCTTTGCCGTCCTTGTCGTCTTCAGGAGGGGGCTCCAACATCATCGGCCGCGGCATCCTCGTGTACACTTTCCATCCATCATAGATGAACCACTGCAGTCCAGTGAGGGTACCAATCATGATGATTCGAGCAAAGATCCCCGTCCACATACCTAGTAAACCTAGACTTTTGGCCACGCTCACGACCGACGCCGAAGGATCTTTATTGAGCTTGGAGACGACCGTGTCAGCTGGATGTGACACGATCGCACAAAACACACCTGCTATATATCCAGCTGTAAACGTCACCAGCAGCTGCTCGGCTTTCGTGCACTGCTCTCGGGGCTTCGGCACTAGAGAGGCGTAAAGGAATTCGAGGGTTCGCTCAAAACACGCAAACTTCATCATCGTGTAGGGCACTTGCCGAAGCCACAGGGGTATCAGCCCCTTGTAGAACGTCCCGAGGCCTTCCGTCCTGAACATGTGGGGCATTGCCACTCGCATTTTGTGCGTGTACCCCGGAGTCGTCTGCATGCGGACTTTCGTAGCTTCGAACGGCGCGAGCGCTACGTCCGCCAACAGTTCTGCGGACGCCGACGCAGCTAAGAACAACAGAGTACGATTGTCGTAAGCTTTCCTAGGGCCCACCTGCTCCGCGTAGAAGTGCTTGAAGAATTCATAGCCACCGAACTTGAAGGCCCCTTGAAAGGTGTACCCGAACAGCGTGGGCGCCCATCCCTTGACCAAGTTGGGGAAGCCCCCTTCGCAGTACGACACCCTGAAGCCGTACCGAATCGATTTGTACTTCTCTTTGTCGACTTGCATTCGGCACTTGATGAGGTCGAGGGGCGTGACGAAGGTGTGCGTCAGGCCACAGGCCAAGGCTCCTCCAGCCATGCACAGGGCGTAGAATTCGGGGCTGTGAAGCTCACAAGAATAATTGGTCGTCTCTTTTTCCTTTGACATCTTTCCTTTCCCGTTTGCTTACTTCTCATTAGTCTCAATTTTCATCAGCGAAGGAAAAATTAGTGATATGACATCTTCCACTGCACAATTGAGAATGCTTATCCTTTAAGCTTACAAAGAATTCACAGGGGGATGCTTATTTAATTACTATTGTACTCGGATTTATTATAATTCTTAAATTATAGCAAAGAGAAAATATTTTAAAATGTACGTCAAAATTATTTGTTTATTTACATGGCGATACATACATAGACAACCGAAATAGCTGCTTCGCCACGATTTACGGCTGCCGGAAATTGTATTTTAGAATAATTATTTTTAATATCACTATTTCACAGTTTATAGAGTTCTTTCACATATAAATTTAATAAAAACCAGATGATATAAGGGAGTTTTAATAACTGTGTTTTTATTCTCAGATATCGATCAAAATTGAAACTTATTAAAGGGATTTTTTATAGAAACTTTTTGTACATATATACATATTTACGCCTGATTCCCTGTAAAGGGGTAGGCTGAGATCACGGATCCCCATTTGTCCCGATCATGACAGACCATTTTCGTATCATTGACACTCATACCCACTAAGCGTTTCGGTGTTCTCGTATTCCTAACGTCACCCTTTTGCAATATAGCGTCTATCTAACTGTTCGTATGTCTTTATTTAATATAAAATATAAAGAATGCCCCAATGCACAGACATACATTATGATATTAACTTTTCCATGAAAAATATGAGAAACCCTACTAAAATAAAAATCTTCAAGGCATTCAATAGTTTGAGGCTACATCAAAGTAATGTTCTGGTGGGTAGTAATGAGGTTAAGTGGTTGTCAAAGTACCACTATAATATCTTCAATAAGTTTTGTAATCGCAAACAACCCTCATCAAGTCTCATTTAGTCAAAAAGTGGTGACATGATAACGACACTATTGTTTTAATGCGAATATGCTAAAAGTGCGTTATGCAGTGAAGATAAGGTTCAAATTGTAAAGTCTCGGACATGTCACTTCACTAGTGGTTTAGGATGAAATAAAACTGCTTTTTTTTTAGGTAAATTTATTCTATATTCGTTTTAATTATTAGAACCCTTATGATTAGTTAACGAATGCAATACAATCCATATTATAAACATATTTACAAATTCGAACATGACATTCATTTGTACTTGTAATAAATACTCTTTGAACACTTGTGTTGCTGGTCCACGTATTAAAATAGCATTTTAAATATTGGATCCCCAAATAAATAATATAATTGGTTAAGTTAGGCGATTTGTTATTATAAATCTAAGTTTATTACAAAGCTCGTAGTTGTTAAAATTAAAACGTTTAATATGCATTATTATAACCTTTGTCCTATTCATAAACTTACTCTCTTACTAACAATATTTAAATACGAAATAATAAACTTGGTCGTACATTTTATTAAACGAAATGAAAAGATAAAAAAGCTCTTGTTTGTATTTTTTTTCAAAATGGCTGACGTAGAAAAATATGAACAGGGAATTCATATAGATATTATTATTATTTAATTAAAGGTTAATTTTCTAGTCTATATGTACCTTAGAACTAAACCATTGAAAAAAAGTGGTAACATTTTGTAGTCAACTACATCAAAGGCACTTCTTACGTCTCACTTTCAAAGTTTCGTCAAATGCCAAATATCTTAATACTGTATCAGCTTATGTACGATTGCTTCAATGCACAATCGGAATAATAAAATGTTAATATAATATTTCAATTCATAAAGTAATTAATATTAAAATTGTGATTGCACTTAATACTTTAATACTAACAGTATTATCATTAAGATTAGTCTTCCGTACTTCAATTGCATTATATACCATATCGGCCTCAAACCCTATAAATCCTTTAGAATCTACATAAAATGTATGAATCTGTAAAAAATTACTATAACAATGCTTTTTGTTGCTGTAAAAAAGAAAAAGCAACAAACATTCTAAATTTAAACCAATCACAATAACTGCGCATCAACTTTCTAGCTCTTGATTGCATCATTATCCGTCCCAAATATTATTATTACATCAAAACAAAAGTCCTCCACGGCCAGACCTATAGAACTTCACAACACAACTAACACTCGCACACTTCTCATATAGATCAACGCCCAAGCGGACCCACGTTTACTATCACGTACAACCGTAGAGGCGAGGGGGCGTCAGTAGGAACATGGCGCCTCGCCCTGCCTTTGCTAACTGGCATCGTGATGAACCTCGCCTCCAGTTCCAACTGCTTCTTGTAGACCTCTCCTGGCTTGATGTGCCTCCGGAGTCTCAGGTTCCATTCCCCGCGTTGCTTGTTGAGCACGAAGTCGTTGCTGTCGTCCCCGTAGGCTATCCGGTAGTGCGCTTGCGTGTGGCCCTCTGTCGGTAGCATTTGTAAGATGGGGGAGCGACGCCATGTCTGCTCCGGCGTCTTGTGGATCACTATCAGCTCTGCCTCCGGTTTTAAGATTGATCGCCTTCCACCTACAATATTCAGAAGGAATGTTACAAATGTTTGAAATTATCTACGCACTTCATTGTCATGGGCATGATTAAATGATTTTTTTTGTAGAAAAATGTGGTCCTGAACATTCAATTGTATTTTGTTTCATAGTTATAGTTAGTATCCAATGTATTTATTTATTTTATCTTTTAATTCAAAACACAATACAAAAGAATTATAATATAATGTGTTTAAATTTTAAGATTCCATACTCTTATACTTATACTCATTCTTAATAGTCTTATTATACTACGTCTTGGGGTTTACTTACGTCGGTACTTCCTGCGATGCTTCCGGAGGATGGTGGTTCCGTTGGCGAAGACTATTCCTTCATCGGGGGCGCGACGGTGTCGGCCGTTCACCTGAGGATACAAAAATAGGTATCAGAAACACAAAATATACCTTCAAAATATCTTTCACTACAAAAGCATGAAAAGCGTATGGTTGACAATATTTATATTTATGCTTGCTAGCTTATTAATCAAACGTACGTATAAATTACTTATGTCATACTGGTTAGAAACAATCAACTGGTTAGAGTGTATTCAAGCTGCTTACAGTTAAGTGCTTTGCTGGCCTGTGTCTCCAACTTTGATAAACGAAATATTTAATTTACAGTATATTTAATGAGTTGGAATAAATTACGAAACACTACAAAAACAAATAATAATATTTTTATTCATGTTATTACTTCACACAGCTGATTAAATTCTATTCAAGCTTAGCAGCAAGAAATTTTTAATATTATTATCTTGGAAATTTGCTAAGGAGCTAAATTAAACATATTACTATGAGAAACGTAACAAATTTCAATTAGGCCAATAACTAGAGGAGAATGGGCAGAATTGCAGCGCTCAGTCGCTGCAAGGAGGCTATAAATATGTCCCATTTTCTCGGTGCAGGTGGGAGCTGTTTTACGGGTTCGTTGCACGAAGGGCATTCTCCTCTCATATACTTATGTACGTATATTTAATAGCTCTTCATAACGACGCTATCCTGCGCTAGTCTTAGTCTGGGTCGCAGAGATACTCAACTTGTATCGTTTTACCGGCATGTCGTAAGCTTTGGCTTACATAGTAAAACCAATATTCTATATTTATGCCACCGCAGCTTTGTTAGGTATAATAAAATGAACCAAGTCTTTGTCTTTTCAGCTCATATCATATCTCATAAGTTATATATCCTTTACAAGGTCCTCTAATTGTAGTCAAATACGAGTAGTATGATATTTAAATATAAAACTACTGCTGTTCATCGTATGCCACATGAGAAGGATAAAGAATAAAGGGATAAATTATAGCATTTATTATGCAATACACGGATAAAGAGCTCAAACATTACCTTGCAACTGAAGCAGCCCTCCGTCGATATGAGATCATTGTTGGAACTCCTGAACTGATCGTGCAGGGGATAGACAGGTACGTCTCCAATGTCGTCGGGGGTGACGCACTGGGCACCCACCATCCGGAGGCCGCCGGGGCAGCCGCACTGGTACCCACCACCCGCTGCTTGGCAACCAAACAGGCAGTTGGACGCTGCACAACCTCCTTCAAGCTGGAGGTGAAGTCAAAATGTAAGGTGAAATCAAAGGACTAAGGGACTACCTAGCTGTGTGTTAAGTCCAACTTAATTTAAAGTTGGACTTAACACACAGCTAGGTAGTCCCTTAGTCTTTTCATGACATGTCAGAAAAATGCGGCTTACAGACAAGCCTAGACAAGTCAGTGTCTTTTAAATTGGTTAGAATAACCGTCAGTGTTGAATGTCTTGTAAAATATGAATTTCAAAAGACCAAAGTAAGGACACCATCAACTATTTTGTTCAATCAACCTTTCATCAAAATATATTAAAAATCCGATAATCATCTCAAAGCATCCTTAAATTGAACGCCAGATCGATAATTGGGCGCAATTTATGTTAAAAACAGCCCCACATTTACCTGCACACAGACTCCATGCATAGCATTCCAGCCGTAGCCCGTGGGGCATCCGCAGCGGTACACTCCACCGATGGCGGAGCAGGGGGAGCTCCCACAGGGGTCCGAGGAACAGGGGTCCTCTGGCACACAGGCGCCGCTCGCTGTCTTCGTCATGCCTGGGAAAAGTGGGGGGTTTAAGCACTGTTTCGATCATAGGTGGCGCTAGTGGTCGGATGTGGTTATTCATGGAATCTGGATTGTCGATCATGCATCAGATGGAATAATTATAATCATGTTTAGAGCATGCAGTGGTGTATGAAGTTATTATTAATAATATTCGTGCATTATCTGTGGTACCTAATTTGCTTCTTCAGCATCCAATGAAAGCAATCATATAATTCAATTGATGACATAACACCTATTCATGACATTAATACTAAATACAAACTATGAACCGTGAAAACGCATGCATGCATTTGTTCAATCATTAGATCGAATAGTTAAATGAAAATAAAGAAGAAAACATGTTTTTATATGACACAAAAATACCATCACAAAAATATTTAATAGCATCAACAATTTTGCCAATATAGACACCTTTCCCCACCCTTCACAATACACCCCACTTACCAGTAGGACACTCGCACCGGTAGGCTCCATGGTAGTTCCTGCAGGGAGCCTGATCCCTAGGGACACACCGGGACCCCGTGATGTCCAGCCTGAGGCCGCGGGGACACACGCAGCGGAAAGAGCCTGCCAGGTTCACGCAGCGAGCGCCCGCGTCACACGCACCTTCGTCGTCGCACTCGTTTATGTCTGGATGTAAAAGGGTTATGTTAGTTGTGGGATGATGGGCAAGAGAAGATTTATTTATCAAATTTATTTACTCTTCTTACGTAATCATTATTTGAAAAAAAATTTTGGTACAATAATGTGAATATAGGAATATATGTGAGTGAAGTGGAAGGGCGGTTTCGTAGGGGCCGGCTCAATAAGACACATGACAGATACACGCTATATTGATAAAGGGTGACTGTAGATGTACCTATAACCGCCGAGTGTGTATGTAGAGGTGTATGAGTTTAGTATACACCTCTACAAGAACTCAGGCCTGATGTGTATGTATGTATTCTTCAACGTACGCCACCCGAATAAGAAACCTTTCGGAATTATATTTGCCTATCAAAATCTTTTGCTCTATTTAAGTTTTTTGTGTGTAGGAAACAACAAAGAACATAGGAAGGAGTATTGCCAATTCCATTGCAAATGTTGCACGTCTTTTAAAGACTTGTAAGTAACAAGATAACAATATTTATAGAAAAAATAATACCACAAGTTTTAAATTTGAAATACAAAACAAACATTGCATTGCTTAACTAAGCCCTTAAATAATCCTTAAGTAGCTATCATTGTACTTACCGACACATGCATCGCCTCGTTTCTCATAACCCTCCTGGCATGAACACTCAAAGGATCCGTCTGTATTGGTGCAGATCTGCTGGCAAGTGTGCGTGTTCAACTCGCACTCATCCAGGTCCTTACACGTAGCACCTGGACAAGAAAAAATAAGCTATTACACTCTGAAATATATCTGACTTATGTTACATATTAGATTCATTTGGAACAAGAAATAAAAATCCATAAAAGTATATTCAGCAGACAAAAACAAAAACGCGTTCACTACCAGGTAGTCGGAGGTTCAGGTTTCCATTTCCGCAGCCTATGGCTACTTTGGACCCATATCTGGAACAGACAGTCAGTATGCCATGTGACAGGTGGTAAGGTACACAGGACCATTTCGCCATCTAAAACACTAACTAATACTTTATTCCAACAAGGTACTCCGGTGGGATTTGAGCCCTGTACCCACTGAAACAGAGTCAAGTTCCAAACAACTGACTTTACTTCACTGAAATAGAACTGACTTTGCTTAAAAATCCTCAGTACCATTGACCTTCACATATAAATTCTCAAACCACATCTTAGCTTCTTGAAACCACCTTTCCATACCATCTTCAGTTTCATCACCTCTTAACCATCCTCCCCTACGCCTTAAACGGGGTTTACACTTGTGACTAAAGCTGCACGATTTTGGCTGCATGGCTAAAATCGACTGTCTAAATGGCAATTCGGCTAGGCAATATTATATGTGGCTCAGTAAATCAATTTGTCCAACAACTAGCCCACGGCAAAAATCATGTGAATATGAATAAAAGAATATATATGAGTGAAGTGGAAGGGCGGTTACGTAGGGGCCGGCCTACTAAGACATATAACAGTCAGATAGACGCTATACTGAAAAAAGGTGACGTTAGTAGAACCTATAACCGCCGAGAGTGTATGAGAGGATGCATGAATGTCAATGAAGCGAAAGTGGTCTGTCAGGATCGGGACAAATGGGGATCCGTGATCTCTGCCTACCCCTCTACAGGGAATCAGGCGTTATGTGTATGTATGTAAATAATTATTTATCTCCGTTAGCGATCTAGCAAAATATGCCTTTGGAAGCTCACGAAACTGCCGTGATAAGATTAGAGAAAAATGTCTCTATGCAAATAGATGGGAGGAATGTGTGAAACACAGCGGCGGACCAAAGTCAGGATAAATTAGCAAAAAAGAGTGATAAGGAGCGAGGAGACTGATTGTCTCACGTACTAGAAGTGGGTGGTACTAGTGTATGAATTTAGCAACGAAAAGTTCCGGGTTTGGCTACTAATTTTTTTTAATTGTCGTCCAAATGTAACTATTTTCGTGGCGTGCTGTGTATGTATGGGTGTGAATCCCCCTTCACTTACCATCATCGCTGATCCCGTACCCTGGCCTGCAGGTGCACTCATAGCTACCGTGGGTGTTCCGGCACTGGTGCTCGCAGGGGGAGTTGGCGGCGCACTCGTCCACGTCCACGCACACCTCGCCGTGCCACTTGAACCCGGGGCCGCACACGCAGCGGAAGCTGGACAAAGTGAGATATGAGGTCATGGTGCTGATCAATAATAGACGTTAAGCTATCGTTACAAGAACTAGATGTAAGACAAGATTGTCGCAATCGTGACATGTAAAAAGGGGATTTAGTGTATGATATTGGCATAATCTAGTGAAAAAGGTTATCGCCTTTTCAAAATAGAGTATTATACACTCGATAAGAAAAAATAAGTATAGTTATATATTATCATCATTTGGATGAATAGCCTCCTCTTAAATAACCATGTTTCATAAAAATTTCTTTACCACGTTTTTACCAATATTTTAATTATCATCTCATCAATCTTTATATTTGCGTATACCAACCTGCCAATAGTATTAACACATCGTCCCGGCTTGCAGAGGTCAGGCATAGCAGCACACTCATCAATATCCCCGTTATCATCGAAGCCCCCACCAGCTGTCACCATGTGGTTGAATCCCCCTCCGCCGCCCTCCCCGGCGCCCCCTCCGCAGAGGTCTCGCCTCTCCTGGGACCCTGGCGCTGGACACATCTCGCATTCGGGACCCCACGCTGCACCCAGGGTGCAACAACATTGCGCTCTGGAAAGAAATGTATGCATTATTGTATGAAGAATTACCCGAGAAGATAACTAAGCATGTAAGTAAAAAACAATCAACTGAAATTCGGGTGCATTGAACTAGTTGAAGTTAAATGGATTTTTTCATCAATAGAATAAAATAAAAGTCTGATAAGAGTTAAAATTAAATGACAAAGAGGTAGTCAGACTTACTTGGTAACGTGTCCTGGTACGTGCATAAGGTCCTTGGAAGTCCAAGATCTCGCCTTGCAATGGGCTACATCAGGAGCACGCAGACAGACTCCAGTGCGTCGATCTAAAATAAACGTTGAATTAATAACCTTTTTTGCCAACTTGCTCATTGAGCAACTCTTGAGCTAAAATCAACACATTAATGACGTCAACGTCACTCAAGCCTCATTCTCTTAAGGTATTACATATTTGGCAACATACGAATACATACACGCCCGTGTACCTATAGGTATATACTACATTTCAATCTATAAATACAAACATCACAATGGCGGAAATGGGCCCTCGAAAATCCAACTCCCACACTACAAGTATAATCACCTACCTAAACATTTAGTTTCATCCTCATTCAGCTCATAGCCAGGTTCGCATTCGCAAGTGAACCCTCCTTCAGTGTTCACGCACACTCCAGGGAAACACGTGTGGTCTCCCGTGTGGCACTCGTCGATGTCTTCACAAGAGTCCGGTGAATCGTGAGGGGCCGAGGTGCGCTTGTAACCTGCATTACAACATAATAAGGGTAAAGATTTCAGTTGATCTTATGACATGTTAATGAGACATCATGATAACTATCATATAGAATATCAGTATAGAATATTAACCACAATTTTTAATGATTGGTTAATAAAAGGTAAAGAACAAGAGTACGGTAAACAAAATTGAAACAAACAAAGTAGGGAACAAAAGTAAGACAAGCTTTAAAAATAGAGGGAGTAAACACGTTTCTTATGGGTGGAAATGAAGAAAGTGGGACACCTCTTAAAGGAACCACTAATTCAATGCACACTACTGCAGAGAGAGGCATGATTCCTACAGGTTTCTTATCCTACAAGGGATAAGTATCAGTATAACACAGTGCTTGTAAATAGCGACAAGGCGTACCTCTCACATTAAGCACTGACTATCTGGTTCAACACGTGGGTTCGAGGTGGCCATAGAATTACTACCTCCGCGATAGTGGAGATGGAAACCCCGTAAGGGTTAATGATCATGAACTTGTTTGACTATGTCATATACTCATAAAGATTTTATTTCTCCCTTACCTTCAGGACACTTGCACATGTAGGACCCGACGATGTTCTCGCAGTCATGGGGACAGACCTTGTCAGGGCTAGCACACTCATCTACGTCCTTGCAATGGATCCCATCACCTGCCAGCGTGTACCCGAAGGGACAAGTGCATCTGTATGAGCCCAGCGTGTTGTGGCAACCAGAGGCACATTTCGCCAAGCCTTCTGAACATTCGTCTATGTCGATACAGGTCTGGAATGAACAGAGAAATAAGGTATACAACGCTTTATATAGCCAAGTCTTCAATATAATTTTGATTCTAAGCTCTACAAGGTAATTAAACATTAACACGTATTTTGGACGATAAGATGGTCATCATAACCAATATTATCCAATTTCTTACGTTTCTATTCACTGCAGTTACGTGGTCTACAAGCACTTTTCTTTTTGAAATTCAGTTTTTTTTGTACACCATTCATCAAAATGATTATATCAGCAATACTCTAAGATTCAAACAAAATTCTATTGAAACTCACCAAATCCGGTCCAACAGTGAAGCCATGGTTACAATCACACTCGTAGCTTCCCGGAGCATTGACGCAGGTTCCATTGCCACAGATCCTGGGGTTTCTGGCGCATTCATCATCATCCACGCAGGTCCTGCCGTCTCCATCGAGGACCATGCCTTGGGAACACTCGCACCGGAAGGAACCGTCTGTGTTCACGCATTTGCCGTTGACGCACACGTCTGGACGAACGGCGCATTCATCGAGGTCCTATGGGAAACATTTAAGAATATAAAATATGTAGTTAAGTATGTCTTTACTGAAAAATAGTTGTAAAACTGGTTATTCTTTTCGGTATGTCAGACAAGGTGATTAAACGACTGGAATCGATGGAACTTATTCAATGTTCTATCTGAATGGCGATACAACTTCGGTAATTCTCTTAAAATCAATACTGACAGTCTAGAAAAACATAAGGTAGCAACCTTTCTTCCCACTAGATTTATTCCACCGCTTGCTAAATGTATCTAGTTAAGTCACTGCATTAGGTAACAAACCTGAGTCAAGTTAGGTCTGCCCATTCCTCCAGGACACAATCTCAGGAACTCCTCAGTGTCAGGCGGAGGACAAGGCTCACAGTACCTGCCCCAGCCAGCACCTGGAAACACAATTACACTGAGGCTGTACATTTAAAAAACAAGTCCTAATATTCAACTCATTTGTTCCACCCAGTTACTTCAACAATATACTCCACGTGAGCTATATCTTTTCAAGAACTGTTGACATGAAAAGTATTAGATGCAAAAGAGGATATTATTAAGCTTAGAAGAACTTAGATATCATAGAACCTAGGATGGCTAAGATTAGAATTAACGCCAATAAGCTTGAGCAACTTTGGTGCGGAGAATAAGATAATAATTTCAATCAGTAAAATTAATAATTATGCTTCATCTCCTGATCTGGTATACGGACTGATAAACAATAAAAAACCAGCATACCTTCGGAACAACAGCATTCAGCCATACTGAGATGCAGTGGTCTGGCCTCGTGACACCTTCCACTCTCGAAGGTGTCATAACAGAGCTCCTTACGCTCGTCCACGCAGATAGCTGAGTCTTTGTCGAAACGCCAACCAGGTGGACATTCACAACGGAAGCTAGAAGAAAATTAAGGTATTTAGTCTGTATTTCTTTTCAACTTCAAAAGAAGATATATGTATATGAGTTTCCGTGGTGGATTCAACTGGAATAATAGCCGACATAATCAATCAGAGTCGCTGAGGAAAGTTGCTTTACTTTTGTGACGGAACGAAAACTCAAACTTCACGTAAAGAAATTCGTTATTGTACGAACTAATACCATTTTAAAATTCAAGTTAATTCCCGAGTAATCAACTCCCATTCATTCACAGAGATACATACCCGCCATCGAAGTTGTGACACTCCCCTCCAGTGCAGACATCATGAATCTCGCGGCACTCGTCCCGGTCCACGCAGTGGTGGCCAGACAGACGCCACCCGGGACCACACGAGCACTCGAACCTGGAAAAGAAAACATAATTTATATAAGATATTGAATGAATACTTATTATTAATAAATTCGTTTAAGTGTGTAGAAAAAAAGACATATATTTCAGAAAGTTGTACAGTTGTATGAGTATTGCAACTTATTAATAATAATAAATCTTTATTGACAAAACTTAGCGCTAAAATACATTTTACTTCTGCTCCTGAACTAGGTTTTTACAAACCTGTATCTCAGGACACAGTTTTTTGAAGTCCTATACAACAAGTTGCTAAAAATATGGTCTAGGATGTGTGAAAGTCCTCTCTCTAAGTAAAATGTCAGTGAATGTGTGATGTGAGACGGTGTGTTTGATAGAATAATTACAATACTAAGAATAACAAATTAATTCACTGTAATATCTTTAAATATTTTAATCTACTAATATGAGATTCTGTAATTGACTCACGTAAATTTTAAACAAAATTTTAAATTAACCTCAAAAAATACCTTACTCAATCATTAAAACCTTAGGATTCAATTATAAAAACAGTAAATACTTACCCTCCATTAGTATTGGTACAAAGCGGATCTCCCTGGGTACCACAGGGGTCAGGGGTCTCGGTACATTCGTCTATGTCTCTGCAGTGTCTACCATCGGGTGCCAAGGCGTACCCTGGGGCACATTCACAGTAGAAGGACCCCGGGGTATTCCTACACCGGCCGTTGCGACACACCAAGCCACCTTCGCGACATTCATTTACGTCTGGAATAAGAAAGTGAGAAGTTAGACTGTGTATAAGGTTCTCTTTTAATCATCCTATAAATACAGATTGTATCATATTCAAGTGTAGAAGTCAATAATAGAAGAAATATGAAAAAAACCTACTTTAACACTGTGACACCGCTCACCGAAAGTCACGTAAAATACTATAGAATTTAGTGATGGTTTAATCATACCCATAAACCACTATACGTCACCTTTTTTAAAGAAACTCACACTAGCATTCTTTAACCAACATTTTTTGAACCTTTTAATCCAGACATTACCTTTGCCAACAAATGACAGAAATGCTTCCCAAACGCAATGAAATATCTTACCAACACAATCGTTGTTGGAGCCAGGCTTGAATCCTTCGTCACAATGACACACATATGAGCCGGGGAGGTTCTCACAAGTTCCGTTGCGACACACTGGGTGTGGTCGAGCACACTCATCGACATCCTTACACTCGTTGTCCTTCAGCATGTAGCCAGATTTGCATTCACATCTGAAATACATTAGCATGTATAAGTATAAACCAATCAACTATAAGGTTCAGTTGAGGGTTCTGGTGTCTATTTTCGATTTGTGTATTTATATTAATTCTTTTATCGATATGATTGTATATTAGAGAAATCTGACTTCTCTCATATAAAACTACATATTTGTAGTTGCTCAAGTTCAATCACTTAAGATATCAGATAGAAATGTTCAAACTCATATAGCAAATTTATAACATACCTGTAAATCAACAAGTAATATTAAAAACAAAATACCTGTACGATCCTACAGTATTCCTGCAGACACCATGTCGGCAAACGTTAGGGTCAGAACACTCGTCAATATCGTGACAGGCATCAGCGGCTGATCTCCTAAACCCTGGTGGACATCTGCACTCGTAGCCTCCAGGGGTGTTGAAGCAGGTCCCGTTGCCACAGAGCCTCGGGTCTTCCAAACATTCGTCCACATCTCTACACTCGTGAGAGGTTGTGTCGTGAGTGAATCTGGAATATTAACATTTTGGGTCAATTACGTGTCGAAGGACCAAATTTAAAAGTACAACAATTTTCATAAAAAACAGAAATCAAGAACATATATATTGAACATTCATAATACACGCAAGTTTGCTTCATTTACGTATCTATCCCTATACCTATCGAAATAACAACAACTTTTAATATTCCTATGTGTTTTTCCCAAGGAACGCCTTTTATATGAATAGAATGCTTTAATTAAAGCAGATACAACTACATAATAACCTACAACAATTTCCGCAAATACTAAAACGAAACTCACCCATGATCACACGAGCACTGGAATCCATTAGACGTGTCATGACAAGACCCTGGTTTACACAGGGAGGGCATGAGCTCACACTCATTAATGGACCTGGTCTCATTCGTCACTGGGTTAATGTATTCTCCTGGTTTCTCTCCGCAGAGGTTGACATGCTCCATAGAACCTTTGTCGGGGCAAGGCTCGCAAGGAGATCCCCAGGCATGGCCCACGCTGCAGCAGCAGAGGTACTTGGTCTGTGGGGAGCCCACTGCGTAGGCGCACTCTCCCAACTCCTCGTCGTACTCCATGTAGCACTGGCGTTGTCTCACGTCTACGCATTCCTCTGTAAATTTGATATTGTGGGTTAGATGCGATGTTTATCAAGAGATGATAATCAGAAATATAAATGGAAACCGCTTCTAATATAAGTATCAAAATTGATTATTTTTCAACGTAGTTATACTCTAGAGGTAGATTATGAAGGGATGTATGATAATAAGTCATATGCATAGTCACCGCTACTAATATTAGTATAAATTTGAGTATATTTCAATGTAGTTATACTCTAAAGGTTGAGTTTGTTGGTCTAAGTTTCATTGTCACATTGTTAACAAACTTCCAGGGGATTATAAAAAAAAAATACATAATTTTGATGGGTAGTTATGTGAAAAAGATTCAATTTTTTCCTAACTCGTTGACATAATTGCGCACCATCGAATGTAAGGTAAATTTAATTTAACGTCAACACATGAACAACTGATCACGCAATTATATATTAAAAAAATAGATGAACACTCACTTCCAGACGGCATAGGCACGTATCCTTCTGGACAGAGGCAAACATAGGACCCTGGAAGGTTCCTACAGACTCCTGGTCCACAGATATCAGGTCTGGCACATTCATCAATGTCCTCACACCTCTTCTCATCAGCGGAGAGTCGCCAGCCATCACCACAGGCGCAGACGAAGGAGCCAAAGGTGTTGGTGCAGGTCCCGTGGGCGCAGAGACCAGGATGCTGGGCGCACTCGTCTATGTCTGCTAGGGTCACCACGTATGATGGCTGGAAAGAGGTATACATACATACATACACATCACACCTGATTCCCTGTAGAAGGGTAGGCACAGATCACGGATCCCCATTTGTCCCGATCCTGACAGGCCACTTTCGCTTCATTGACATTCATTCATCTTCTCATACACTCTCGGCGGTTATAGGTACTCCTAACGTCACCTTTTTTCATTATAGCGTCTACCTGACTGTTATATGTCTTATACCCGATTTGCATCAAAGAGGTATAATATTAATTAAAGTCGCACCTGTAGGTCATTTATTGAGCTGAAGCTAGAAATCTCTTTATTTATTTTGGTGGACACTCTTCGTGTAGTGAAATAGGCTCTAAGCCCTCACGTTCCAGTCTACCAAATAGATAAGGGTATTTTAAAGCTAATAACCTTCAAAGTAGAGGATCAATTAATCGTATATACATATATTTGAGAATATAGTCTAAAAACAAAATTCTCTATATTCCAAACTATCAAATCTATTACAGATATTACACCATTTTACTTGATACACATTAAACCCTTACCGGTTCCAACACTGGCTGGTACCCTGATCCTCCTGGGCAAAGCTGTCGGTACTCTTCAGAGCCTGGCTCCGGACAAAGGTCGCAGTAATTGCCCCACGCGGTACCTGAAAGGTTAAAAGTTATTAACATACTATTGTTTATCTTCGTCACTCCCTTGAAAGTAGATCTAAGCATGTTTACAGATTTGTTGAATACGTTTAGCGTAAGGATCGAGGTTTTATATATCGAGAATTTATTTGATCAATGTAATAGATTTATATGTTCTGAAAGAGTTTCTTGCATGTTAATTTCTCATTATAGTATTATCTCATAACTTGTTATAGTTAACATATGATATTATGTTGACTATTACTCTATTTTATGATACATATTATTATCAATTTTAAATTATATTTAAGCTTTTTTTTTAAATTATATAACTCAAGAAATATTTACACAAATATAACCCTTATAAAGCTCACTCGCTTATTACCAAGTTAATAGACTAAATGTAGACCTAAGCACTAATTCAATTAAATCCAATATCAATATTACTCACCGACAGAGCAGCAGCAAGCCGCCATGGTGCCGTCTTCAGAAAGTTCGTCACTGTCTCTGCAGCGCTCTGTTCCAGATCTCAGATCCACGTTGCCATAGCAACGGGCACGACGCGGATCTGTCAGAAAAAATGACATTTTATAATTTCATTTTTTATGAGTTCATGGTGTAATAGACTCTGCCATGTGGATTGATAACCTCAAAAAGATCGCTGGCAGTGGTTAAACTATGTCCAGCAGTGAACTATCACAAGCTGATTGATGATTTGTGTAAGGCGTCATTTATAGACATGCAGATCGCACCCGTTTTTCTTGAGAAGGCAGAGATCACGGTTTTCCATCAGTATCGATCCTGACTAACCAATTTTCTAAGATCACTCATATCTTAATGGCGTCTAATTGACAATGATTTAATTTAGACCTTATATTTATTTTTAGATTTATAGGGACATGACTCATTGGATACTATAAATATTTATCTTTCCAGTACATCGTAAAAGCTGACTTAAGCATTATTAGGGTTTGTATATTATGGCCATCATTCATAGGCACAGTTCTTAGGCACATTGCTGCTTCACATAAACAAGACACAGGCCACTCACCAAAGCAGGCGGTGCCCTCGGAGACGAGCTCGTAGTTGGGCGGGCAGCGGCACTCGTAGGCGCCGTGGGTGTTCACGCACTCGCCGTACTGGCAGGACTGCGGCGACTGGCACTCGTCCACGTCCGTGCAGTTGAAGCCCAGCATCACTGAAACATACGCATACATATCAGGCCTGAGACCTCGTAGAGGGTAGGCAGAGATCACGGATCCCCATTTGTCCCGATCCTGATAGAGCACTTTCGCTTCATTGACATTCATATGCCTCCTTAAACACTTTCGACTGTTCTAGGTACTTATAACGTCACCTATCTTCAATATAGTGTCTATCTGACTGTCACATGTCCTATTGTAGGACGATTAGCACTCATATTTAATATGTACATACGATTCGAAAGGATATTGTTCTTACTATGAAGGTTTTTAGGTATCATTTCACCAGGCTATGTAATTATTATATGGTGAATAAACTATTTGTGATAGATTTTCAATACCCAAACCCGCCACGTGATCGCCTGGCAGACTACACCTTCGTATACTGATCACACCCAGTTCTACTTATCTATGAAATTCTATCAATATCCAATATCCAACTTGATACAATGGTTCACATTTGACCACTGAATACAAACTTATCTATGAACATAGCATATTACAGAGAGAGGGTGCACTCACGGTCGTCGACGCTGTCGGGCTGGTAGCCCTTGTCGCAGATGCACTTGAACATGCCGTAGGTGTTCTGGCAGCGGCCGAACACGCACACGTTGTTGAACGTCGAGCACTCGTCCAGGTCTGCAAAACAGTCACTAAGTTAAGGACCATAGCAATTATAAGACTGCTCTTTTATAATGGTCTGGCGTATGTTTATCTTGAATAGCTTATAAAAAAAAATAAAGACAAACCCGTTCAGACCATTAACCCTTGCGGAGTAGTCAGAGGTTCAGGTTTCCATCTCCGCAATTGCGAAGGTAGTAATTCTATGGCAGCATCAAACCACGTGTTGACCAGATAGTCAGTACTCAATGTGACAGGTGGTCAGCCATGTTGCCATTTACAAGCACTAACTATTACCTGTTCCCGGAACAGGTAGGTTTCCGCACGATGTTTTCCCTCAGCGTAATATTCTATGCATTTTGTAAATATATTTTGATCACGACAATGTACATTGTAATCCATTAAACTTCATTTCCATTGGTACATGCTCAAGTGGGATCCGTACCCTGTACCCACTGATACAGAGCCAAGCCCCCAAACAACTGAGCTACGTCGGATTACTGATCTAACCTAGGTAATAGCTAATACACACCATAATTTGATAAAATGAACATCTTTACTTTATAAACAAAGTGTTCCTTTGCTTTATGTTCTTGTAAAACAAAAATCACCACACACTTAAAAATAAGAAATTTAACCGTCGTTGACACGTACCCAGACAGGACTTGCCATCATTGGCCTTGGTGAAGCCGACGTCGCAGTCGCACTCGTAGCCGCCGGGCGTGTTGGTGCAGTGGCCGTTCTCGCAGAGCGTGGGGTCGTTGGCGCACTCGTCGATGTCCACGCACGAGTAACTAAAGTATTAAAAAATACAATATACATTATGAGTTCACTGAATGAATGCGCCCTTGTAATACCCAAAAGTGTCAAAATGACGTCACAAAAAATAAGAATCAGCAGCAATAATATTAATTATTAAGGTTTTTTTTCTAGATTTAACTGAATTTTCCAACGATGCCTGACAAGTTTTTCTTTCTATGCTGGCAATGCTTATACATATACATGAACCATAATTTTCCTAACGCAGTTTTGTAAAATAAGAGACATAATTTTAAGTTAAAAAAAGGCAACCAAAAAAATCAACACGTGCATTTGCGTACCGTATTCAATGACGTCAATAATACATGATTGAAATATAATACATTATACATATATCAATGGTATCTCAACCCCATATATCATCAATCGATCAGGATCCGCCAACTCTATATCATGTACTAGCAACCCGCTCCGGCACCGCACGGGAATAACATATATAGCCTACTCCACTATTTAGTGGATTTTATTATACATATAACCCTTCCTCTTGGATCACTCTATCTATTAAAAAAAAACCGCATCAAAATCCGTTGCCTAGTTTCAAAGATTTAAGCATACAAAGGGACACAGTGACAGAGAAAGCGACTTTGTTTTATACTATGTAGTGATACCAAACATTAAAACCAATACATACCCATCTCCCTTATAGCCCGTGTCGCAGAGACACTGGAAGGAGCCGTCCGTGTTGTGGCAGGTGGCCCTGGGGTGGCAGCCGCCGTTGTTGGTGAGGCACTCGTCCACGTCCTCGCACTCGGAGCCATCGCCTCGCCACCCATCACGGCAGCGGCATTGAAAGGAACCCTGGGGAGGGTAAGGGTTAGTAATGCTTAATATCATTGGTTATCGTTATCGACTGTAAACTATGTAACACATATTTCAATTCCATTCATTGGTACATGCTAGAGCCGGGATTCGAACTTAGGACCTTTCTCATAAGAAGTCAGAGGTCTTACCCACTTGGCTACAACAGCTATATACCGCTATTAATGACTTATAGCTAGACGGTATCACGATCCACGAGAACCTCAAGAACTTCGTCGAAAATAAAAGTCCCCTGAGGGAAGGCAAGGGTTAGTGGTGATACTATTTGTCTTATTACAAAAATATCAGTCAGTCTTGGATTAACACCAATTTAAATAGAAGAAATTGAAATCATCATACAGATGTTGTTATACATAGATTTATCAATTTGAACTTATTTTAAAAATACAAACATTCTTGAACAAAAACTATCAATCAATCAATCAGCCTATGACAGTCCACTGCTGGACGTAGGCCTCCCCAAGGTAACGCCACAAAACACGATGAATCGTGTTTTGTGGCGTTACAACAAAAACTATACTGTAACAAAATAGAAGTAACACCTCTGACTTTATCCTAGTACAAAACTTTTGTAATGTGACTGTATATGTTGTGAATTACGAAATACTATGGATATTGCTTTGAGGTTTGAGGATATTCATAACTTTTAAATATTAAATAAGATTTGATTGAAAGAGTTTAGATAATACAAAATGTCAGGGATACTATACTATACTAAGTGGAATGACTGACCATCTTGAACAATAAGTAGGTATCTCATAATGTCATATCTATGACAATTTTGTCGAAACCTATTTCATAAAATTTCATGCTTTTCCATATCCTTAACCACAACTACTGAGCTACATCTACCTTATAAAGTAAAAAATACATCATATAGTATAAAGTTTGTTCATAATCCACTAATATAAGTACTTACAGGCAAATTGATACAATCCGCAGCTGGATGACAATCACAAGTGCCCAACTCGCACTCGTCGTCGTCTGTACAGGCCGGTCCTTGCTCTGGCTTGACACTGTACCCGTCGGGACAGCGACAAGCGAAGCTGCCTATCGTGTTCCTGCATTCACCGGCACCACACAGGTCTTGGATCTGTAATAGTGAGGGTAGATTTAAAAATACTAATAAAACATTTAAATCTTAACTCCAAGACACTCACGGAAACAAAAAATTTTTATCTACGATTAATAGTGACAAGAATGGATTTTGTAATTTTATTTTATGAAGTTATTTGAAATAAAGTCTGCATCTTCAATAAAATAGTAACGAGCTTTTTTTACTGCTATGTGTTTAGAAGGCAATTAAATACTGAGAAACAATTTCAATTCAATAAGCTACCAATAGAATCTAGGCAAAGGCTAAAAATGACAAAGTTATCGTCTGCCTCAATTATTTTCAAAGTCCCATCCACCATAAGAGTCATAAAAACGAGTAAATATAACCTAACTTACATCAGAACACTCATCAACATCCAGGCAAGTAGGCTTGGCATCCCTAGGAGAGGGCAGGAGTCCCTCCCCGCAGTCGCAGCGATAGGAGCCAGGGGAGTTGTGGCAGAGGCCGCCTCCACATACACGCCCGCCGCCCCACGCGCACTCGTCTATGTCGCGGCAGGAACGCCCGTCAGCGCGTAACTGCCAGCCGTCACTGTGAAAAAAACAAATTGTTTTCTTTAGTGAACGGAACGTTGTGAAGAAACCCTATCTATCGTGTGTATAGTTAATTGTTAGTGTTAGTAAGCACTAAGGAATCAACAACTGTTGTGTATGCCAATCGCTTGAAATATTGTCAGTGAACATAAGTAGTGGATAAAAAGCTTAAATAGATACCAGCGGAATCCCAGAAGTTTCTACCTACACAAAAAGAGTTAAAGGTTCTGAATCAAACATAATCATGCTTCGTTATATTAACCACCGTATTCCTTACCGACAAGCGCAGTGGTAAGAGCCTGGTGTATTGATACATTCGTGCTCACATCTGTCAGGATCGTCTGAGCATTCGTCTATGTCTTCGCAGTGGGACTTCACGCTGGATTGTGCGTAACCTACAAAGAAAGGAAAGATTTATGTTAATAAGAAAGAACAAACTTTATATAACAAAGTAGGTAAGACACTATATTCAATGCTTCAATATCTCAGTGTCCCATTCCTGTAGTTACTTACAAATGTGCTGATAAACCGCCACCATTTGTTGAAATAATTCACCAATATCTATATAATACATATCCATTCATTCACAGCATTCTTATATAAAGCTG
Organism: Leucoptera coffeella; assembly: GCA_030578115.1. Taxonomy (NCBI): domain Eukaryota; kingdom Metazoa; phylum Arthropoda; class Insecta; order Lepidoptera; family Lyonetiidae; genus Leucoptera; species Leucoptera coffeella. The sequence continues at coordinate 16,584 of JAMBLF010000569.1, read as the reverse complement.
ACCTCAGGGGGTAGGTTTTAAATAAAACAAGCCTAATTCATAGACAACAATAATACACTATAGGTACTTTACAACGTGACAACATACTTATTGACTGATAAAAAATGACTAGAAAAGTTACCTTCATCACAAACGCACTGGTAGGTCCCCATCAAGTTCTCACAGGCCCCGTTGGAGCAAATACCAGAAGTGACGCTGCACTCATCCACATCCTTGCAAGAGAGCCTGTCAGGAGACAGCTGCAGCCCAGAGCCACATTCGCAGCGGAAGGAACCTTCGGTGTTGATGCAGCGACCGCCGCGACAGAGCTCTGGGTTGTCTGTGCATTCGTTTACATCTGGAAAGAAGGAAGTTGGGTTAGTAAATTTGTAGTACTGCCCTCTGTGTTTGAGAAATAACAAAACAAACGCATTCACGACCATTAACCCTTGCGGGGTAGTCAGAGGTTCAGGTTTCCATCTCCGCAATTGCGAAGGTAGTAAATTCTATGGACACCTTGAACCCACGTGTTAACCAGATAGTCAATACTCAATGTGACAGGTGGTCAGCCATGTCGCCATTTACAAGCACTAACTATTACCTATTTGACGAACAGGTAGGTTTCCTCACTATGTTTTTCCCTCACCGTATAATTCGATGCATTTCGTAAATGTGTTTTTATTACGAAAATGTACATAGAAATTCATTAATCTTCATTTCCATTGGTACATGTTCAAGCGGGATTTGAACCCTGTACCCTCAGGGGGTCAAGTACAGAGTCAAGCCCCAAACAACTGAGCTACGTCGAATTTGAGAAATAAGGATCTGAGTAGATTAGTTCTATGTAAACAGCTGCTTAGTTTCCAGCAGTAAGAGTGAAAAAAATACTTTTTGTGTGCTAAATTGATGAGTTAATTTTAATATGTGTCATTTAGACACGCTTATACTAGTTCATAGACATAAATCTTATAGTAGTTCATCAGAAAGTATATACTTGTAGTTGCAAGTATTATACAGGGTTATTTGTAAAACATCAACAACCTCGCAAGACCAGGTAGCTATCATCGTGAACAACAACATTTGTTCTACGACTTTTGATAATTTGACACATTTTACTTTCATACAAAAATAAATATCAATTTAATTTTACGTTTGAATGTTCTTAACTCTATGCGCTTGAAAAATCATTATTAATTAATGTATTGAGTTATGATAAAACTCGTAGAACAAATGTTGTTGTTTATGATTTTAGCTATCTAGTCGTGCGAGGTTGTTGATGTTTTTCAAATAACCCTGTATACCCATATAAATATTTTTTAGGTCAAAGTTCATTTACGAATATGCATTCAATTTAGCAAACATTTTCACGACATCTAAGATAACCTAGCGATCTTCATACACTTACCCACGCATACTTTGGACATGTCATCAGACTCGTACCCCTTGGGACACTTGCAGGTGAACCCTCCCTGGGTGTTCTGGCACTCGCCCTGGCCGCACACGCCGGCCACGATCGCACACTCGTCCACGTCCACGCACGAGTGCTTGTCGCCAGTCTGTATTCAGGCAAAAAGAAATAGCTAGTAGGAGTTTGAAGATCTTGATAAAATATCTTAATAAACCGAATTGCTGACTTAGAGAGGTTTATTTCCCTACGTTACATCAAAGAGCCCGGATTTGAAATTATAGATGGTGAGTCCATTAGTTTATAAAGCTAGATGTACGAGTATAAGTAGGTTTACTCAAGATAGAAGATAAGTGTGTATGAGAAGATGTATGAGTGTCAATGAAGCGAAATTGGTCTGTCAGGATCGGGACAAATGGGGGTCCGTCATCTTTGCCTACCCCTCTACAGGGAATCAAGCGTGATGTGTATGTCTGTACTCAAGATACATTATTCATATTTTCCGTCACCGAAACAAAAAGCTCATGGTCCTCGAGACGGCCACTACTCCGGGTGGCTCACAACCTGGTACTGAGACGGGAGAATCTTAGAAATTATATAAACCGTTCATCGCTCACCTTATCATACCCAGGGAAGCAATCACACGTGAAAGTGCCAGGAAGATTCCTACAGGTTCCATGTCCACAAATCCCTGGGAAAGCGGCACACTCGTTCACATCCATGTGACCCGGAACCATGGCTCCGTTGGGTCCCCATTCGCCATTCCTATTTGGTCCACCAGGCTGGTTCTCTCCAGGGTAGCCACCGTAACTCTGGTTGCGGCCAGGGTATCCTCCATGGATCTGGTTACGACCACCGCCTGGACGCCCGGGTACATTTTGACCCGGGTAGCCTCCAGGTCTCTCCCAGATTGTGGGGGTTTCGGCTTCAGCAGCGGAGGTACAGAGGTCTCGGTGTGCATCGGTTCCTGGTGGCAAAAAATTGTATTGGTGAATAAGTACGATTGTTTACATCCTCAGTCCGTATTGTAAACAATGGTTTTTATAGTAACGTAGCACCTCCATTCTTCCACATAATAGCACTGTGCAAATATTTTAGTCCAGACAGTATTCTTCATAGTTATAATTGTTTTTTTGTATTAATTTTCTTGCTTATCAAAGCACTGGTAATGTTATCTGTTATGTTGCTTATGAACTACCTGACGAACCATAAGTTACTTAAAACCTGAATATCGACAACGTTGATCTCTCAAGCTACAGACATCATCAAATGTTTCAATTTACTTACCTTTCTTAGGACAGGACTCGCACTTGTGAGTACCCCAGGCTTTCCCCAGCGCCGAGCAGCAGCAAACTGCCCGAGAGATGTCGCCTCCGATGGAGCCGGCGCATCTGCCGCCCGCGTACTCTGTGTAGCACTGCTCTCGCCGGTTGTCTATGCAACGGTTCTCTGTGGAAGGCAAGAACGAAGTTGACAGTTAGATAATACTGTTTGGTCTAGAGATTCTGATTGATAAATTAACCTTTTAAATATCTGTGCAAAGGATCTGTGCAACGAGTAGATCAACCCACATTAATGACATTTGCAATGTAAGCGGTTAGCCATCTTAACCCTAATCAGCAGGTCCCGATTCGGTAGAGGCAGAGTTAAAAACTACGCTTTTCTTTTGCTTTCCAGTCTGGTCGTTCAATTTATATGCATTTATCTAGATATACCAAGTATATCTTTCAGAAATATAGGTCGACAAGTACCCAGTTGTAAATAACACAAGCTTTGTAAAAACATGGCATAAATGCGTGTGCTTACCAGCAGTATCCAGAGTGAGTCCAGGTGGACATTGGCAGGTGTAAGAGCCGTCAGTGTTGACGCATTCACCGCCCACGCACAGGTCAGGATCCAAAGCGCACTCGTCTATGTCACGGCATGTGGAACCATCCAGCTGAAAAAAGACAAATCATTTCAAACCCTAGTTAAAAACATATTTGGTTCCTAGACCTATAATTCTTACAAATATACTTTGGCATAAATAACGGTGCCTTTGAGCATCAATTTCACCATTATCCTGATATGATCTCCAGACATAATATTTGTATAGTCACTATGTTAACAGCTAAGCTTTCCCGTCCTCCTATAACAAGCGATTTATGTAGTACTCTAGTTTAAAAAACATACTTGACGTTACAAGTTCTCCGTCACTCTTTAGTAACTGCATCACATACTTATGCTTACCTTGGCAAATCCAGTAGGACAAGGGCAGAGTTCAGGGTCACAAGTCTCGCAGGGCGATCCCCAGGCCAACCCGATGCTGCAGCAGCATTCCTGACGGAGCAGAGGCCTCAGTACTGCACCCTCACACTGGCCATCCACCACGCGACGCCAGCAGGAACCGCGGCGGTTATCTGTGGAAGGAATATACGTTTTTATGCTGGAAGTCAGGTAACAAATAAACAAAAGAGGCGAAAAAATGAAAAGTTGCATGTAAAATAATATATCCCGTCTTTATGTAGGCCTAGTAAAACCATTTATTCGATAAGCGAGACTAACATTGCCAGCAAAACTGTGAAATGACTCAAAACTATTGAATGAAGTTTGCAATCAATAACCGCCTGCCAAAACAAGATTTTTAGGTTTAGATAATTTCTTACGAAACAGTAATCTTCTTTACAAAGACCAGTGCATTATATATTTATATAGTATTACTTTTCAATCTATTAAGTGTAAAAATTAAGGTCTACTCACCCAGACAATGTCTAGCACTGGGGTCCAGCACAAATCCTGGCTCGCACTCACACTCGTATCCGCCATGAGTGTTGATGCAGCGTCCGTTGTCACAAGGGTTGGTTGGTTCTGAAAAACAAGATCAAATACTTCTATTTACTTTTTTTCAATTTGCATGACATTTCTTACTTTCATTTTACCCTCGCAGTTCTTAGTTTATTTTGCTTCCTGGATGTCAATTCAAATTCTTTATAGCTTTTATTTAAGTTGCTGATATAATGATCTACAATTCTACATGACTAAAACTGCTACAGGCTTCCCCTTTAAACTAAACGCTTGAACTAGTTTTGATGAAATTAGCACAGTGCGCGTGAGAGTTAAATTATGGCTACGAATGAACATGGTTTGATGATTATGTATTAAAATTTGATTTCTCTTATTCATCAGGAATCAATTTTTCAAAAAATTCCCAATTATTTATGAAAAAAGTAAATTTTGTTTATGACTACTACAGTCATTTCTTGCTGATATTATTAAATACGCATATTGTGGAACAATAAAAAAGGAAATCAACCCAAATAAATTTTTTTAAAGAGAGGTAATTAAATATTGCTCTTTTATTCACATTACTTATATTTTATTCCAATTCCCTCTTCGAAGTATCTCCAAAAGGGCACTAAAATCTACATGAGAGTACGAATGGAGGCGAGATGTCAGATGTCATGATAAGCGTGCGCATGTCGCAACGTGCTGGTCGTGCAGCGTGCGTGCACCTGGCACGTCGCCTCGCTCGTCGGGCGCCGCAGTGGGCGCGTCCTCACCCGCGCACTCGTCGATGTCGAGGCAGGCCTGCGCGCCCTCGTCGTGCCGCGTGCCTGGCCCACACACGCACGTGAAGCTGCCCAGCGTGTTGCGGCACTGACCGCCTTGGCAGAGCTGTGAACAAGGGTGTCATGAAGAGAGGAATCAATGAGGGAGAAAGTTCAGTACACAAATCTAAAAAAAAACAAACGCTTTCACCATAATTAATCATTACAGGGTATTAATAGGTTAGGCGTCCATCTCTGCAATTGCAGAGGTCGTAATTCTATGGTCACCTTGAACCCATGTGTTGACTAGATGGTCAATCAATGTGAAAATGTGACAGGTGATAAGCCCTGTCATCGGTTACAAGCACTGACCAATAACATTTGAGCAACAGGTAGGTTTCCTCGCGGTGTGTTTCCTCAGCGTATAGTTTGCGATATTTTGCAAATATACGTTAAATTAATTGAGATAATGTACAAAGAAAACCAGAAAACTTCATTTCTATTGGTACAGGTTTGAACCATGTAACCACTGATATAGACTCAAGTTCCCGACAACAGAGCTAAACAAAATTCTAATTTAATTAATTTTTATCTACAGTATATACGTGTTTTTCAGTAGTTTTAATGCCCAGTAAATGACATGTTAATGCCCAGTTACATTCTATTCAACTACCAAATTAAAAAAGTCACATACACGTCATAACAATACTCACAGACTGTTGCATATCACACTCGTCAATATCTTTGCAAACTCCGTTCGCATCAGGATGGAAGCCAGGGTCACAGACGCATCGGTACCCTGGGTCCAGGTTCTCACAAGCGCCGTGGCCGCAGACCCCTGGGGTCATCATGCACTCGTTGATGTCCCTACCATCGTTGTCCCTGCTCGGGCCGTCGGGGCAGAGCATGTCGTACTCTGGAGTCCCCAACTGCGGACACTCCTTGCAAGATCTTCCCCAACCCAGATGTAAACCTGTAAGTTTACAAAGAACATAATCAAATCATAAAAAGAAATGAAATTATAGAAATGATAATTATGGCAAACAATACGCTATTTTTGATACACCAAATATAAAACTGCAATTCCTCCTGTGGAGGATCAGATATTTGGGAATCAATCTCTGATATCAATTAATATGTTACTTCATTGAATTATCAATACCTAATATGAGTCATTGTAAAGACGTTGAAATAGACAGTTACCAAAAGGTTTTAAACGCAGATTAGAATGTAGTATGTGATCAACTCTTCCAAAGATTCAGTCAAATCGTTATAATATTTACCTTTAGCTGCACTGCAGCAGCATTGTGATTTGGTGACTGGGGTCGAACCCGAGCCTTGGCATTGGCCGTTCTCGTACTTCTCGTAACAAAGATCTTGCACATCGTCTGTGAATGAAAAAAGAATACTGTTTATTCATATGTTAGAGTTTTATAGGTTAGGTTATGTTTTTATAGGTTATTAGTTAAGGAGGTAATACTTTTTTTTAAGAGTCTTCACTCTACGTGACAGTTAATAAGTGTTATTCACTACAGATCACGAGACATTATAGAAGTAAGGATTATTATAAAAGTATAAATTTATTTTTCTTACCAAGACAATTCCTGCCATCAGAACTAAGAGTGAATCCCGGTAGACATTCGCACCGGAAAGACCCCAAAGTATTCTTGCACTTTCCATTCCTGCAAAGGTTCTGTTCGGAGCACTCGTCCACGTCGACGCAAGCGCCTCTAGCGGCAGCCGACCGGTACCCAGCCTCGCACACGCATTGGAAGGAACCTTCGCTATTCACACAGCGACCTCCCTGTTGGAAAACGGACGTTTTTATAGACGAAGAATGATGAGAAGAACTTATTTATAATCAGAAGTCTAGAAGACCTTTGAGGTATTTGCGAAGGCCACGATTGTGTAACAACTATGTCGCCAATAATACTCAGGAAATTGAAGATTTGGTCATGTCAATATCCTATCCGTTTCTACAGAAGATTTATATAACTGTATAAACTGTCGTTGATTATATATGCTATATGTGTATTTGTCTTTATATATAACATGTATACATTTCTTAAATATACGTTGACTAGTACCCTTAACACAAGTCTTAAATGAACTTACAAAGGGACTAGTTCAATTGGTGTAATAATGTCCAAATATTATTATTATAACTAACTATTCGCTGCGTATTTATATGTGGTCTTTCCTCAAACATGGGACTCCTTAGTCACGTTTTACAGATGGGCTTATCCAGGTAGTGACCTAACGTTGCTCAGTTTCAGTTTCGTTGCTTTGACGACCTCCGTGGCGCGATCTGTTAGATACCTGAACGCTAATCGTGAGGTCCCGGGTTCGATTCCCGGTGGAGGCAGAGTTAAGAACTACGCTTTTCTACTGCTTTCCAGTCTGGTCGTTCATTATATATGCTATATTTGTATTTATATATATATAATATGTATATATTTCTTAAATATACTTTGACTAGTACCCTTAACACAAGTCTTAAATGTACTTACCAAGGGGCTAGTTCAATTGGTGTAATAACGTCCTACAATATTATTATTATATTATTATTATTATTATTCTAAGAACCCTTCACCATGCAATGCGGATTCTTAAGACCCAAATTCCTTGTACTACTGTAGTATTACAATGTACAACAACAGCATACCTTGCACAGTGTATGATCCTGACACTCATCTATATCAGCACAGTAACCAGCGGCAGTGGGCGCGTATCCATCTTCACATCGGCATTCATAACTGCCAGGAGTATTTCTGCAGGAGCCCCTGCGACAGATCCTGCCTCCACCAGCGCACTCGTCCACGTCCTTGCACCAGCCACCAGGAGTCTCTTGGAAGCCAGGGTTGCACTGGCATTCAAGACTGAAATTTAAATTTATGAGTAAAGGTCAATTTTCTTTTAAAATTTGCAAAAAGTTAGGCATGCATTTCAAATAGCATAGGTAAAATTATTTTCTGCTAAAAATTTTACTTAGTTGTTGGGGACAGAAATACATACATCGTTGAATAGATGCTACTAATTTCCAAGAAGTTGTTATAGGAACCTCAAAAGTAATGGTCAACCTTACATGCTCATGCACGTCTTAGAGATAATCGTAGATTTATCTAACTACTCCCTAAAATGCTTAGCCATGTAAAGGACTGGGCCCATAATGATTCTATAATATTATAAGACCTGTTGTAAAAATGTACGAATACAAACAAATGAAACACTCTTCTAACTAACTAATATCAGATCCTCCTTAATCCAACACTACCAACTCACCCGCCATCCACATCCACGCACTCCCCATTGGTGCAAGTCCCGTTGGTCTGGCACTCGTCATAATGGGCACAAGACCTCCCTTCGTCCACGGGGTGCATGTTCTGCGGGCACCTGCACTCGAATGAGCCCACGGTGTTCCTGCAGGTGCCCCCGCGGCAGTAGCCCAGGGCGCACTCGTCGATGTCGATGCAGGTGGGGTTGCCGTCCATCTGGGTGGGTTCGGCGCCTTCCCAGCATTCGCATTGGTATCTGGAATGATAAGATGAAGAATTTTAGGTGTGAATGTAGTTTTGGGTTCAGTAAAAGTAGGTTTTCAATTCTCATTGAGTGTACGTATTTGTACTAATAGAACTTATCGATTACACAAATACACGCATGCAAGTAAACTAGCATTTATTTGTAATAATTAATAGAAAATAGTAGCTGTTGGAAGTCCTAATAATTCGTACATTTTGTCGATATAGCAAAAAGTGAATTAATCGCGTTACAGTTTAAACAAGTTAGCAATTGGAAAGTATTCTCTTTTTATTTCTCATGTCTTCTTTCATTCAGCATCATACATACCCAACATCCTTGTCAATGCAGGTTCCCAGTCCGCAGATGCCGTTCCTGAGGATGCACTCGTTGATCTTGGCGATGGGCTGCGCAGGCCGCTCCTTGCCGTTGCCGTTCCCGTTGCCGCTACCATTGCCGTTGTGCCCGTTGGGACCGTATCTGGGGTTCATCATTAAACATATTATATTGCATAAAATATAATTCATCTGAAAAATGCTTAAAATCAATAAATAGTGTTGTAGTGTTGGGTTCTGTTTTACTGGTATCTAAGTGTTCGTCGACTAACATAAAGTTGTTACCTTCCGAACAGTATAATACTACTTGCACCAAAAAGAAAAACAGTAATGTGATATTTCATTCATTATGCATAGGCCGTGGTCGCGGGAAGACTGCAACTGGGTCGAAACGTCGGGCAAAATAAAGGTAATCACATATCTTTATAAATTTATCGTGATTTGACCCGGTCTCACATAATTAATAAAATGAGTATAAATCGCGAGTGTTTAATAATAAGTAATGTGATAGTCGTGAATACGGAATTTGAGTATTCATTCTAATGCCTAGTACATTTTTAAGACTATAAAATATATTGTAGATTTGGATTTTCTATTAATAGTAATGATACCTGTCTCCCCCATGATCACTGTCGTAGCCATTGCCATCAGGCCAGCTCTCGTTGCGTCGCCAGTCTGGAGATGAGCTTACACCACCACAAAGGTGGGTCCATTCACCTGAAAGCATTAGAATATACTTACTCGTCATAGTTTTAAAAGATTCGCGATGTACACGAATGATTAATAACTAACGGGACTTATCGCGTATGTTTTTATATAATAAAGTTATCTTTATTAAACGTCGGGTTAATAAAGGTAACTTTGTTATATAAAAACATACTTACTCGTCCTTTCATATTACTTTAATGTGAATAGAATGCTAACTAGCTTTATGCACTTTCTGGTATTCAGTAACTTACTTTATTGTTTTTTTAGGCCGATAGGTTAGGAACAAATCTCCGATATTTGTAACTTCGTTTCAACTTTATCCCTTTATATCATGTTCCCTCTTTTCGAGTATAAAAAGATAACTTGTAGCACACAAGTTCAATACTATTTCTTTTTTCGTAATATAACTACAACTATTACACATACAGACAACTAAAACAAAATAAAGACACAGAAAAGCTGAAACCGTACCATCACGTCCAGTAACATAACATAAACATACGCTTCACGACTTGTGTATACACACTCCCTTTTTATTATGGCGGGGTAGTCAGAGGCTTGAATGCCCATCTCCGAAATTTCACGTCCAGTACTGACCCAAAATACGCTAAAAAAAGGAATTACAAGATTGACCCACCTGACCCCCTAGGGGGACAAGGAGCGCAGAGTTCGCCCCACGCCCTGCCCATGTTGTAGCCGCAGCAGCAGTCCCTATTCGACAAGGGCATGGGCAGGCGGTCCGAGCACTCCCCTGTCTCACTAAGGTACGTGTAGCAGTTGGAAACTCGACCGTCTGTAAGGAAACTTTACGTTAGTAATTTCATATGGTGATATGGTTGTACGGGTTTAACAGCTGTTGTTTTAGTAGTAGATAGAGTGGTAATGCGGTGAATAAGAGGTGTATTCGGTGGTGGTTTGTGTAAATACGTATGTATGTACGAGTATAAAATTACACAAAATCTTGGTTAACACTTAGCAAAACTAAGTAACTACTTTTGGTAGAAATAAACGCGAAATTATTTATGATATCTTCGTGCTTGTCTCCTTTAAAGTGACCAATAAACGCGATTGCTAAAAAATTATAGATTATATTTAATATTTAGATTTATAATGAAAACTATTAAAATTGTCAAGTTAGTTCAGGTTAAAATGATGAGGAAATAGTACCTCCCGTAACTTCATGTGTTTCCTCCATAAATGTACATATAAATGTATATATATATGTACATATATAAATGATATAACCCAGTACTAACCGATACAGAACTTCTTGTCGGGGCTGGGGATGAAGTGGGGGTTGCAGAGGCAATAGTAGTCGCCCTCCGTGTTCACGCACTTGCCATTCTGCAATAATCCAATATAACGCAATTCAATACATAAACGCGTATTATTTATATACAATAATTATACGTATCACGATGAATTAATAGAGGGGTATGGAATAATCATGAGATCAGAAATTATCGCAACTTTTACTTGAAAAAAAAATTTTCTCTCGATATTCAGATTAGAGATCCCGCCATATAAATTGGCAGTTGGGGGCGTCGCCACTGTCGCGTAATTCAGTGTTACCAGTAAACACGCCAAAACTAGCACTCACTGTGCCATACGGCTCGATACATTATAGGTTTCATTTGTAACGGTCTTTGGTTGCAGAGCTATAAACTCAAATAAAACAAATTAATATATCAAAGTCAAAATATGTTTATTTAAAAGAGGCCCTATCACAAGCTCTCTTTGAATGTTATTTTATGATCTAGGTAAGTATAACAACAATAAAGATTATTATTTTTATAATTAACAAACATAAAGATTACAAAGAAAGTGAGCAGTGTGCCAGTTTTTCCTTAACAATAATTATGATCCCTATCGCCTAACGTGGTAAACGGTAAAAAGTGGCTTTGTCCAGCTATCCTCAAAATAAAGATTTTTGCTTCTTAGCCACTCTTGCATCTATTCTCCATCCATCTGCCATAATATATTCAAAATTATAAATATCACAAGCTCTCTTTGAAAGTTATCTTATGATCTAAGTATAAATTAAAAAAACTATTTCAAACATGGCACTGAGCATTGTTTTTACATATTTTTTACCGAGGTTAGATCAGCGGAGACCCTAGCTTGGAGAAGAACTAACAAGAAACTCCGGAAATCAATTTATTATAATCACCCTTAACAAACATAAAAATTACAAAGAGTGGGCAAAAAACACAACGCTGGTAATACTAAATTTACCTTTCATACAAAATAACACGCAATGGTGGAAACGTCAAATTTAGTTCCAAGTTTGGCTACTGCCAATTTATGTGGCGGGATCTCTATTAATATTATTTTGGGTCTATGGTTATTTCGTCCGCAATTAGGAACATTTGACCAAAAACAAGTGTTTTTTACACGTAAAATAATGTACAATGTCTTAGTTAAAAATATATGCATATAGTGGAGAAGTGTAGTACTCCGTTACATTACGTACTACCAAAACAAGTGTCCCGTTGTAATCGTCTCCTACAACATGCCGGGAAGAACGGCAGCTAGTAAGCTTTAGTAACATAAAAGCTTGGGACAATACTTTAATCATAAACATACGCTTCACGACTTGTGTATACACACCCCTTTTTATTATGGCGGGTTAGTCAGAGGCTTGAATGCCCATCTCCGAAATTTCGAAGGCATGTTAGGTATGGGTCATTCGAAGCCCGCGTATCACTAGATAGACAGCACCCAACGTGATGTGTAGTGACTATACTTACAGGACAAATATCAGGATCTTCGCACTCGTCAATGTCCTCACAATTATTGGACGTGGGATGTCTGCGCTGCCCCGGGGGACATTCGCAGGAGAAGGACCCTGGGGAGTTGATGCATTTTCCACCTGCACACAGACCTGGTACAGCTGCACACTCGTCTATATCCTGGAAACGGAGTAAGAGTAAATGGAATAAGAGTTTAGTCATATATTTGTGGATATTAACGATCTCACCAGGGATCACTTTTAAGTATTTTTTATAGTATGAAATTAACGATGATTTAGAGATCCCGCCACATAAGGTGGCAGTTGGAGGCGTCGCCACAGTCGCGTAATTCAGTGTTACCAGTAAACACGCCAAAACTAGCACTCACTGTGCCATACGGCTCGATACATTATAGGTTTCATTTGTAACGGTCTTTGGTTGCAGAGCTATAAACTCAATAAAACAAATTAATATATCAAAGTCAAAATATGTTATTATAAACTATTTCAAACATGATTAATAATTAACGGGACTTATCCTTCTTATTATATATTACATATATTATGTGTTTCCTTCACTCTGTCCGCAATAGACCGTTTAGTGTGTTCGACGTAGGATTTCCCACAGCTGCAATCAATCTTATACACACCCTTATATCTTATATCATGAGTATAAATCGCGAATCTCTTAAAACTATTATTTCAAACATGGCACTGAGCATTGTCTTTACATATTTTTTACCGAGGTTAGATCAGCGGAGCCCCTAGCTTGGAGAAGAACTAACAAGAAACTCCGGAAATCAATTTATTATAATCACCCTTAACAAACATAAAAATTACAAAGAGTGGGCAAAAAACACAACGCTGGTAATACTAAATTTACCTTTCATACAAAATAACACGCAATGGCGGTAACGTCAAATTTAGTTCCAAGTTTGGCTACTGCCACCTTATGTGGCGGGATCTCTAGTGACTATATTATAAAGCAATGATGTATTTAAAATCTGTCAATCAATATTTGAATGAATGACCGTCAGATGATCGGTTGCTGTAAGTCTCAGTGTAGCATTAGATTGAGACTAAACAAAGCCTAATCTGTTTTAATAGGAAATAGCTATCTGATTGTTAAAACCCTTACGGTGAAAAATTAATTCAACCCCTGAAACCTTCAACTATTCCGAAAGGATATTATAATAGTTTTAATGTATTATGCTGACGGGTTATAAAGCTGTCCAACTCAAGAATTAAGATTTTATATATCCAGATAGATTATGTAGGCTTTAATGCGTCTTTTATGATCGATAATAACCGCAAATAAATAAATTTTCAAGAGGCCTTACATATTTTTGTGCCATAACTTCAGATCTTATTACGGTATATACATTAATATCCTTTCATTTCGTTTGGGCTGTACAGTTTCTTGAATACACTTGGTGACAATGTAGCATCAAAAACAGGGTTATTTATGTCATATGGAACATTGGTGACTGGTTGCTAATCAATCGACTAATAGATTCCATTGAGCACCAGTCACTAGGCGTCTTTGGCGCTTCTGGCGGGAGCTAGGACGGCTGGAATAGCCAGCAACATCACGCAAAATGGCCCCAGTGGGAATTGCGGAAACCACGGAGCCCAATAAACTAAACTAAATAATCTAAAACCAGTCACTTAGTTGCCTCTTACAACATGCCATGCCAGGATAAACGGCAGCTGGTTAGCATTATTTTAATATCCCATAATAGCACTGGATTACGGGACACTGGATATTATGTTCTATCATACATAACGTATTCTAAATCTCATACAAAAAAGTAATTAAACCTCTTTACCTGACACTCCTTAGTCATGAGGTTCCTGAGGTGTCCCGTGGGGCAGTCGAGGTCCCCGCATTTCTCGCAGGGATGTCCCCAGGCCACGCCCACCGTGGCGCAGCACAGCTGTTTGGTGCACACCACGCCCTCTAGCGCCCCTGTACAGAGGTTGCCCCGGGTGTCTGTGTAGCAAGGGCCTAAGGGACAAAGTATGGAAGAGCGTAAAACATTAGTAGGGTGGTTATAAGTTGGATGTTGGTGAGTGACTGTGTGTTATGATGGTCTTTTTATGGCATAATGGTCTTTGGCCAATTGAAAGCTACTTTTTGTTCAGTCCAAGGTACGGATGCTTAACCATGACGCTGTATAAAAATACCTTGTTCGAGAAATATGCGAGTTTATTGCTGAGACTACAGATACTTTGTTCGAGAAATAGGCGAGTTTATTGGTGATGTTTTCTGACACTTAAAATACATATTAAATATAAGTCAGGTTCTTACATTTCTTTTGAGGTGGATATAACTTTGAACACATCATATTTTCTGTGTTACCTTTAGTATAATGCTATTTTAATGACTTTGATGTGGAATAATTATAAGAGGTTGCTAGTCCATCGATCAATAGTTTTAACTCTAGTCCCTTCTTAAGTGTCGTGATTTACATAAGCTATTCTAGCTTACATTATCAGATTTATTACTAGACAATGTCATCTATCTGAACTTATAATTATAAAAACTATTAAACCCTTTTACCTCTTTGTGAATTTTATAATATTGTGTGTGTTTTATGTTATATAGTAAATAGTAATATAAATAGTGTATACCACCCACAACTCATTCTTAACCTAATAAATAGATATCCGATCCTATACTAATTGACACATATACCGTTACTACACATCCATTAACTACCTATCTATCCTTACCTGTTCGCCTGTCAATCTCGCAGCGGGTCCCTGACAGTCCGTGGAAGCAGACGCATCTGTCAGGCGCTATGCAGCGACCCCCGTGCAGGCAAGGCTCTCGGCAAATGGCTGGAAGAGGAAATTAAGAATATTTAGGATACCTCCTGTAATTGTCTTAAGAGTGACCGTTCAAAGAATGGTAAGTAAATGTATAGTTTGGTGTATATAGATTTATAAATTTACAGTCAGCTTCATAGGCACCAAAAGTATTAAGATTAATGTTCAGGGTCACCAAAAGGCCGAAAAAACCTGGGTTTGAGATTTATTCAGA
This sequence comes from Leucoptera coffeella, assembly GCA_030578115.1. Taxonomy (NCBI): domain Eukaryota; kingdom Metazoa; phylum Arthropoda; class Insecta; order Lepidoptera; family Lyonetiidae; genus Leucoptera; species Leucoptera coffeella. The sequence goes on along the minus strand of JAMBLF010000569.1, from coordinate 1,337 downwards.
TTTAACTAGGTAGTACAACATGACATATATTCAGTTTATACTCACTCTATACACAGCCATATATTTATCTTCCACCATTATAGGACTCATAAGACTATATATACATACATACACATCACATCTGATTTCCTATAGAGGAGTAGGCAGAGATCACGGATCCTCTGTCCCGAACCTGACAAACATCTTTCGTTTCATTGACACTCATACACACTCGGCAGTTATAGGTACTTTAAGACATGTATGTGGTACTAACGCTCAGTGCAGAACTCTCCGCTCCAGCCGGGGGCGCAGGCGCAGGTGCCATTGGTGCAGGAGCCCCCGTTCATGCAGATGCGACGGCAGCCTCCGCGGCTACGACCTGCGCAGAAGAGGTTATGAAGAGGTTTTGAGATGATACATTTGATATGAATGAATAAAGGCAATGCTACCTCCTTATTAAAGTAAATTTACAAGGTAAACAAGGGTAGTTAATTTTAAATATCGAGGGAATTGTATATTTTTGGGTGAGTTTTATCCACAATGTGTCGTAATAATAGACACAAAAATATGTAGGCTATTTATTATATGTACTGTAAAAACTATAATAAATTGTAAACAGTAAGTGTTAACTTGGCTTTTAGTTATGATATAGTTTATTTTACAATTAATTTCCATTGTACGAAAATGAATGAGAATAAGTTAGAACTTTTCTAAGATCATTAAAAATTGCTTCTTGAACTGTTCCTTTACCAAAGTCTAAGTGCGAATACTAAATTAAAATTATTACATTAACCTAATAGTGCGATAGCCGATTCTTGAGCAGCTGCATAAGTTATATCCAAGTCATATAAAATTAAAAAGATATATGTTTGGTCAATAAATATGATTAGACTTGTTTAAATTTACTATTTAGGATAAAGTAGTTAAGGAAAAGTAGTTTAGGATAAGAAAATAAAAACTAGCTTACTCGGATAAGGATAGGGGTTTCCGTTAGGCTGCGTGAGGCAAGACGAAGCCTCGACTCCTCCAGGGCATAGACACATGTTCGGAGCCACACACGAGCCAGGGGTACCGCAGTCTTGCCTACAGATTGCTGGAAAATACAAACGGTCTTTAGTATACGTACATAAATATATATTCAAGTACTTTCGTCCCTTTCGAGGTGGGCAGAACCTCGAAGGAATATCGCCTTAGCCACTTTTAGGATGTTATTAATTGTGCTAAAAATTAAAATGGAACATTGGTTACAAGTTGCTAACTCATCGCCTGATAGATTAAAATCCTCCAAGTCCCTTAGTCGCCTTCTACGACATACCGGGAAGAACGGCAGCTAACTAGGGTTTTTTCATGTCCCAGCT